>VWPW01030187.1:474022-637450 GCA_013389825.1 Crypturellus undulatus | reverse complement strand
GCCGAGCGGCACCCGGCACCGCGGCCGGCTCCGCGTGCGGCTGCTCAGGCTCGTCGCCCGCCTGCCGCCCTGCCCACGGCGCAGCTGCAGACGGAGCAGCCACCTCGCTGCCCCGGCCAGATGGCGAGTATCAAATCTCAGCTGGTTTGGCTGAAAAAAGATCACGGCAGTGACCCCTTTGAGCTAAAAAAAGGCTACGGTTCCCACTGTCATCATTAAAAAGCAGCATAAAACAGGCAAAGTGTGTCTATACCAAGGCTCTCTGAAAAAATGGGACTTGGTTTGGATACAGTAATTCTGCAACGCAAACCTCAGCAGTCAGCGCTGTGCCTGCTTTGGTACCCAGCCAGTGAGTTCTAAAGTAAACACCCTCCAGGACTGTTCTCCATTTGGATTTATTACTGATTACCAAGAAAAGATAATTAGCACTTCTGAAAGGCTGCGATAATCAGCAGCATGAACTGTTCTCCCCAGAAGCAGCTGGGCCGTGGGGCACTGCGCGTGCGGAGTGGGGACCCCGTGCGCGGGCAGCTCCGCCGCGGGACACGCGGAGCCCTCAGCACAGCTCCCTGGCAGGCCTGGTTCGCGGCGGCAGTGCACGAACTTCCCGGTGTTTGAAGGAGACAGTGAACACTGCTCTTGTGCTGGGCAGCAGAAAGAGCAGGAGCTAATTATTTTCCCTTTGTACGCACCCTGATGACTCAAAGGAAAATAACCCTGCAGTTAACTGGAAGGAACCTGGGCATGCGTGGATCTCTCAAGCAGCGATGCATTTTTCTCCTCCTTCTTTCTAAAATTATAGAGGAATACCTTGTTGCACTTACTTAGGGAGGCAAATACTGATTTGGGGGGTTTGTACTACTGTCCCCTGGACTTCCATTGCTTATGAGCACCCATAACACTCACAAGCGGGAATACGATGTAAATGTGAAGTTCTCGGTCTAAGACTGTGGCTTAATTAAGCCTGAGGGCTTCCTGCTTTATAAAACTATTGCTTAATGAGCTCAAGAAAGTGGACCCGTTGGATTTATTATCACAGGGATATAATGCAGTGCTACAATACATACATTTTTATTTTTTAGACTTGCAAGTTTATTGTAGTCATCTATTTTTTTTTCTGAATCTGGGAGGACATACTTAAGAGCACATGCTTAAGAGCACAGTAGCATGTAAGCACGAGTAGCAAATGCAGACTGAGGATTTACTGAAAAAATACTTGCCAACTGGAAGAATACTTGCAAATCTGTAATGACTGCCCTCTTTCCTGCCCTGTGCAGAGTATTTAGGACAACATAATCTCAGACTATAAACCCTAAGTACTAAAAAGAGAACACAGAAACACATCAGTGCCCTTGGGTGCTTTGTGTCCCCTGGGCAGGGTGAGTGGTGCTTCTCCCTTGCTGCTTGGAAAACGGGCACCTTCCTGACAGCCGAGTCACCCACCTCCTCAAGTATCCACTGAGAGGCGGATGCGCAGCTTGAGTTGTGGCTCTCCACCTGCACGTGACTCCGGCAGGGCTGTGCAGACACAAGTAACACAAGGAAACAGAGATGTTGGGGCATTGCCACTGTCTGGTTTCGGTGACTTACGCATGGGCTTGTTCCCATTATGGAAATTGCACTTGTGGACCACGATGAGGATCAGAATAGCTCTAAAAATGTCTATTGCCACATTAAATCTGGCAAAGGAAGTGAGTCCAAAACATCCACATAACAATCTACAGCTACTCTCTCTCTCAAAACTACTCTCCTCTCCCACCTGCACTGCAGTGCCGGCCAGGAACTTAAGGAAAAATTTCCTGACAGTGAGGATGACAGAGCACTGGCACAGGCTGCCCAGAGAGGTTGTGGAGGCTCCTTCTCTGGAGCTCTTCAAGACCCGCTTGGATGCAGCCCTGTGCCACGTGCTCTAGGTGGCCCTGTGTGTGCAGGGGGGCTGGACTAGATGACCTCTAGAGGTCCCTTCCAAGCTTAGGCATTCTGTGATTCTGTGATTCACAGGGAACGGGTGTTTGCTGCATCTTTTCATCTCCACGAGGCTCATTTAACTCTGCTCCTCAACACCTCCTCCTCGCCGGGTGCTGTCGCAATGAGCACTGTGGCAGGAAGCGCCGTTCCCTTGGAAACGTCTCCGGCCGGCACAGGAGCCGGAGCTGGAGCCCTCGCAGAGCGCGAGGCGGCGGCGCTCGCTGTGCACAGGAATGGCCAGCACCCTCGGCACAAAACCTGCCGCCGTCTGCTCCGTTTCGGGAGCAAACGCTGCATGTGGGCAGGGTCTGCCCGGGAGCAGCAGGAGGGACCCTGTGGAAACCGCATCTCAGGGAGGCCTCAGACAAACCCGACTTGCCTGAAGATAACAGTTCTGGAATCTTCCAGTTGCAGATGGCAATCCTGGGTAGACTTACACTGTTGGGCATATTTTAGTGCAAAAATCTATTTATGAAAGAGGGAGAAAGAGTGCACTGGCAGGAATCTCCTCTGGACGGAAACGGGTGCTCAGCAGCAAACCTTTGCTACAGAGGCACCCGCTGCTCATTTTTGCACCACCTTCGTCTTGGGTCTGCTCTGCACAGGGCTGATTCTCGTGTGTCGTGTTACAGCTCCACGCTGCTGCAAAGGCCACGCTGAGGTCAGATAGAGCCATGGATCAGCTTAGCATGGGGATGCCAGTTGTGTCCCCTCTGCTGCAATGCCAGCACTTGGGAGGGCGAGTGGATTAGGGCTCCTCAGATGGCCCTGAAGATCACTTTTGCAGCTGATATGGCCCACAAAATGATCCCACCCTACCAAAGGCTCCAGCTCGGTACCGTTAATGTAAAATTTCTATAGAAAATCCAAAGTACAGTAAAAAATAAAAGTAATTCATATATACACATACTGCTTTCAGCATATTTTGCCTTAGAAAACTGCTGCCATCTTTTATATCATGAGAAGATGGATGCTTTGGGCCAGGAACAGCAATGAAATAAAGCATAGAGTTCAGGTAGTTTATACTGATAATCCCTATATTCCGTACTAAAAGTGCTGGAATAGGTGATTAGTAAGAATGAAGCTCAGGCTGTTTGTAATTAGCTAGCTAGTTCATGAAAGTCCTCACAATAAATATGTAATTAAGAGAGATACACATACATGTGTGTGTTTTTAATACTAGTCCAAATGTGAACTGATAGTCCTTGGTCTTCCTCCTCCTGCAAATCATGCTCCAATAGCAGCTTAAAAAAATGAAAGGTATTTTCAACTTAAATTGATTTAGGCAAGTGCCACACTAAATATAGAAAGTATATGCAATACATAAGAACAAGGAAAGAAAAAGGATTATCAAAATAGCTGAAATAATAATTTTGTAAACAGTATATATTACTTGTCTATATAGTCTAATAGTCATTCCTATCTTGTCAGATCCATGCGGAGACAGTCACTTAAGCGCATCTTGGTTCAAGCTAGTTGGTGCGTTTACTCCTGCTTAGAGCAGGCCTGAGCTTTAACTCAGTGTCTGGCCATTTCCATGTTAATAAAAATCGAAAGGTGCAAGTGCTTTGAACAGCTACACTCTAGCATCAACTATTCTACAGTCAGTCACCTTGAACCAACACTTGGAAGTAAGTCCTGCTGGTAACTTGAACAGGCATCTGTGAAGCAAAAAAAAGGCATTTTTTTCCCTGCCTGTTGCATGTTGTCCTAAAGTTGGGCTTTTCTCAGCTAAGCATGTAGACCTGAGCCCCATCCTGGAATTGTTTTGCCCAATTCCAGGTTACAGTGGCACTTGCCTGTTGAATCCTGAGTTTCTTCTCTGTGGTTGTGATTATTTTGTTTCTTTGGTGCCTGTCCATTGAATGCAGATGCTTAGCTGAAAGCGACGCTTCAAAGTTCCCGGGGTATGACAGTGAAAGGGATGACCGGACTGCTGGATTCGAGGTCCAGAGCAGTGAGGAAGCACTCCACGGCTGCCTCGTTTTTGCCCTGTGCTTGCAGGACTTCCCCGAGGCTGTTCCAGGCCCTGTGGCTGGTGTTGTGTGTCCGCACGGCATCCCGCAGCACCTTCTGCGCCAGGTCCTTCCTCCCGAGCCTGCTCAGTACCGGGCCCTGTCCATGAACAAGTGATGAGTGGTTAACAACGGTGTAAAGCAACAGACTCTCTCCCCAGCTGCCCTCCCGTTGCATTTCAGACCAGGGCAGCCATTCTCCACTGACCTGAGAGTCTCAGCAAAAAGACTGAGAGTCTCCACAAAAGCTGCTGACAGTCTAGGTAGAAAGAAAAAGAGCACATGTCATAGTCCTAAGAGAAAGATCTGTTATTTATGGTGAAGAGAAGCTATTGGTTACTAAGCTATGCTTTTTGTTTGATTATGATATATATTTTAGAGAAGTATTCGTGATTTTTTCTATTTTTTTTTTTGTCTGATCCTGCCCTGTGAATGCTCCAGCTGCATGTTACTGGGAAAGCGCATACTGGCGTGTGATGCTAGTAAGAGGGTCCTTTAAGCATCCCACTCTCATCCCACTCTCAGAGGCTTACATCTGCTTTTAATCCACAGGAAAATAAACACAGGTTCAGTGATTTCAAGTATCTACATTCTCTTGTGTGTCCCATACATCCAACTGTGCCTGAGTTAATCTCTCTGACCCTAGGTCTTGACATTCGTATTGGAAGATCTTTCCTTTTGAAAAGAATAGCATAGTTAGGGGGTGAGGTCCCCTCCAGACCTCGGACTGTGTGTCAGGCCTGAGTGTATGTAACAGCAGCAGCACACTCTGCCCAAGTGCTATTTGCACTCCATGTAAAGCCTAGAGCTTTGTGGGGGAGGAGAGGGATGAAGAATTCTTGCTTAAAAAGCTGTCCTTAGGGTAAGAAAAGACACAAGTGGGTGTAACCATCTGGAAGGAACAGGAGGGGGAGGATGAAAGAAGTGGTAGGAAGAACATGTTTTCCTATAGGGCTTGCATGGATGCGCCTGAACTCACAGAGCACCTAATGAGCCAGGCTCCCTTTTAATTGCACAGCAGGCGAGTGCCCTGGGCTCTGTGTGCCACACGCCATTAGTGCCTGTGTCCAGCTTCCTCCCTAGCAGGCGCACACCGGGACCAGCCTCTCGCCAGCACTGCCTCCCTCACTAACGGGTGTCAAAAGAGTGCCCTCAGGAAGCACCAATGTGTTCATCGTGCCTGCGGGGCCCTGCCTGGCCCCTGCCCATGGCCATTAGCACGTCAAACCTCCTGTATTCCAGCACCACCAGCAGGGCACCCTTTGGCTTAAAGAACTCTTCCTATGGGCTGAGGGACCCCAGCAGGGTCCACCCAATGCCTCCTATTTTGTCAGGACCATCACTGCAACACGAGTAACTGATGGTGTGAACTTCATGAGGGTCACACTCCTAGGATCAACATCATGCAATGCATGAGGCTCACCTCTAAGATGTCCACATTCCTTGCAAAGCCCACAGCCCTTGTCCGTGCTGGGTGAGGGAGCCCAGTGTATTAATGTGCTGTTTCCACTTCCTTCTGAGGCAAGATGCCCAGCAATTAAAGGTTTTCATACCAGAACAGGCCACAGTATAATATCAGCCCACAATAAATATGTGCCATATATTGGAAATCTTTTTGTAAGAAATTACAGCCATGATGTTACTAATAACTATAAAAATACATTACTTTGGCAGAGAAGGGTTAAGAAGGATGTGATTATTCAAATAAAGGTGGCTCCTCCTTGCATGTAACTTTGACCTGGCTATCAATTCAATACCACATCTGCTCACAGAAAGATATAGTGAGGATGTTTTTCCTTTGTCTTTCTGTTGAAAAATGATGAGGTGACAGGCCTAACCTTGCTCTTTCCCCAGCATTCAGACACAGGTTCTCCATGGGGAGAGCTCGGTGTGGAGATAGCTGCTTGGACATGAATGCTAGCTTGTAGCAGCAGACTGGAAGGAATGTGGGCAATCAGAAAGGGAATCACCAGCTTGACAGGGATAATGAGGAAGAGAAAGGGCAAGAAACGCTGCCGCAGCGAGTCTGCCATGGAGTCCAGAACAGATGAGAGCTCTCAGCCTGACACTGGGCCCCCACCACAAAACTGCTCTTCCTGAAAACTCCCCGTCACTCTGATGAGCAGGGAGAATCCTGCTCCCTCGTGGCCAGGGAGCCCTGGAGGCAGGTGGGCTGGGCACCTCGGGCAGAGACAAGGGGCAGCCATGGGTGCTGTGGGGTGCTGGTGCGTGTGCCCATCTGTGAAGCCCAGAAAGGGCACCTCGTGCACCCCAAAGCCAGCAGAAAGACTCCACTGACTGCAAACTACTGGGCGAGCAGACACATTTGGTATATTCTGGGGGAGAAACGCAGGCAGGGAGGCAGTTGCTGCCGGCGGGGCTCGTGCTGGAGCTGTGCCACCGCGGTGGCCATGGCCAGGCTTCCCCTGTGCCTGCCTTGCCCCACGCTGGCCGAGCCCCCGCGTCTCCTGCGAGCTGCAGCCTACGCCAGCGGGCACTGCTGAACACTTCGCTTTTTGTTTCCTGGAGGTATTTACACTTGAGAGCTGCTCCTTGCTACTGAATTTCTTATTTCCCCATGGAGTCTGGCTAGCTATAAACAATGCCTGCGTGTCGTTGCTATGTAGGTCCAGCTGGAATCTGCCTACGGTGCAAAACGAAAAAAAAAATTATATATAAATTCAGAAAGCCACCCACTGACAGGCAATTTGCATTTTTATCTGGAAGACTTTTTTTTTTTCTTAAAAAGATTTTTCCTAATGAAAGTTCAGTTCCTGAGTTTCTATGGAAACTCATCTGCTTGCCGGGCATGCATAATTTCATAAAGTCAGTGCTCAAGAAGATGAGCAATTAGTGTGAATGCAAGCAGGGACGTGATCACGGCTGCCACCACACTCTCTGCCAAGGAAGCTGGCACTGGGCTGTGTTCTCTGGGGGCTGCAGTGGGGCCTTTTTGCCATGCAGAAATGCAGTACCCAGCGAACAAGGTGGCCTCGCTCCTCCGCCACCTCCTGGCTATCACCGGCACTTCTAGTTTTTACCCGGTTATTTTCCTCCCAAAGCTGGTGAGTACCTCTGAGCAGCGGGCCTGGTTCTGCGTCAAGCCCTACTGAGCTAGGAAAACGGGCTTCTTTTTCAACTGAAGCACTGCATAATAGGAAGAAAAATAAAAGGGGTAGAGAGGAAGGAAAACCAACCCAAGTGGTGAATGGGAATCTTTTTGCTCTGGAGCTCCAGCGAGGGCTCGCACAGGCCCTGCTGGTCACATGTTCCATGTGCTGGTTGCGGTGGTGCATCTCTGCAGAGCCTGGGTGCTAATTCAGTGAGAGCAATTTGTGCATGCAGATTAATTTGATTTTGTTCTTCGAGGCTGGAGGTAAACCTTGGGGTGCAAGCAGGGACAGACTAGAGCAGCTCAGGCTCTCAGTCTAGAGTGTGCAAGAGGAGCTGGAGGAATTAGGGAAAATACATTTATAATGCAGAACGGTGGCAAAGCCAAACCTAAATAGTCCAACCATGAGGGCAGCAGTGCAGGGATATGGGATTCGGTTTTCTGATTTGGGGAGCCTTAGGCTGGTGGCTGGAGTCCTAAACATATTTTTAAAAATTTGATAGGAGGGGAGGGGATGAGCTTATGGGTAGCTTTTTCAAAGGTCCTTCAGTCCTTCTCTACATCTACCACAAAACAAACCAACCCAAACCCAGTCCGGCCTCTAAAATGACACTGGGCTGGACTCCCCTGTCTTTAGTGATGTGATACTTAGTAACTGCTAAGCAAGTAGGAGTGAACAATATAGAAGAGCTATATTTTAATTTAGATTGGCAAAGAAGTGATTTGTTTTCAATTTCCATCAAGAGAAGTGAGTATAGTTCATACTATGAGGTCCTGAAATTCCTGTTTTGTGCCTGTTTTTCTTCACAGTTTGAAGAAATCTCCTTATACGTTTTTGATTCATAAAATTCTCCTTCAATAGGTCAGAAAAGACAACACTCCCCTCCCCTCCCCTCCCCTCCCCTCCTCTCCTGCTCTCCCCTCCCCTCCTCTTTTTTGTTTTCTTGACAGCCTATATCAATGGACTAGAATCTTTCTTTGTCCTTTAAAATTGCCTTTAGTATACATTTTGAATGCAGCTTCTCTTTGTAGCATGTGATCTGACCTCCACAGTGAGGTCCTATTTGCAATTTTTCTCAAGGGAGCAGAAACTATTTTGTTTCATTATACAACAAATAACAGGAATAAATCAGATGATGTAGACTTCTTGCTGCTGGGCTAGTTCTAGTGCATTAATTTGCTAACTTCAGGGTAAATCAGGTGTTCTTACTCCGTACTACACCCAGCAAGATGGATATGTCACTAGTGGTTTCTAGAAAGGTGATTAGGTGTTGGCAAGGCCAAGGCATGGTGTTCCTGCTCATGCAGGAATCTGCTCATTCAGCACTTCAGACCTCGTTTCTCTGTGATTTCTTTCAAGCTGTCCATGGAAGCTGCATACCCTGTAAGTCAGTGATGCTGAAATGCTTCTCTTGCTGAAGAATTTGGGAAGAGCAAACATCAAGATGCGGCATCACTCTTCATAACACTTGTGCTTTTGCTTGGAGCTTCAGCTCGGTAGCCACTACTCAAAAGATTTCAGCTCTGGTACTTGAGTAGCCTAGAAGCAGAAAGCTGCCAACCTCTGCTCAAATCTCTTTGTGTCCTAAGGATGAGCATGAGGTACAGCAAAGAAACACAACTGCAAAACCGTAATGGGGGACTGCGTGAGTCTGAAGAATCAGAGCTACGTAAGACCACCACAGCCTCTTCCATACGCAGCTGAGCTGCCAGCTATAGGGCGGCAGCAGAGGAAACATCCCTGGAAAGAGAGGGTAAAAACCAGAAGAAAGAAAAAACATGATGAAGAGACAAAGAGAGGAGGCAGCCCGTGTCCTCAGCTTGCCCCATGGGCTGCGAGTCAGTGCGTCTCATGGTGGTAGTGTGTTTGAAGCTTAAACGTGCTAAAACATTTACTGTCATAGAAAGCAAACTCTACGGCAGCGTTTCAATGCAGGAGGCTGATCTCTTCAGAGGGAGGCTTGTACAAGCCCAGGAAGAATGAGAAGAATGCTGTTTTTCTGCCTCACTGGATTGTCGTCACTCGGGCTTCATTCAAAGCCGAATTGTTTGCGACACTGAATATTCTCCAGAGAGTTCTTCTTTTGCTGAGACCATCACAGAGATGAAGCAGTAAGAAAGGAAGCCTAACAAGATGTCTCAACCACATGCTCGAGACTCAGAAAATGCAGTATTTGTTTCACGTGCTGTTTTCCTGGGGAAGGCAGAGTTTCTCCAAGCCCAGCTCTTAGCAGTTGTCATAGTAATGCTGCAGCAGAGTGCACAGTAGCTTCAACTAGGTCTCAAGCTCCTCCTGTTGTCTGCAAAAATATATGCTCAGAGGTGCAAAGCCAGTAAATTATAATAATTCATAATACATAATTTATAAATTCTCAGTGAAAGAGAAAGCCCTAGAAAGCCCTGTTGAAACGAGTGAGGTTCAGCCTAGCTATGTCCATGTATTTCAAAGAATACACAAGACTGATCCTGACGGGCCCCAGCGATGGAGAAAAAGCATGCAACATATTTGCAAAATGCTCAGAAGTGCTAACTTGACTAGAAAGGGGGTCTTCTAGACTGTGCTTCATGGGCTGTGAATTCATTTTGCATTAAACCATCAAAAACGATTTAGGGAGCCAAAGTGCAAATGAAGGACCTGCCTTGGCATGAGAAGATTTAACATCCTCAGGCTGAGGAGGACCTAGAACTTGCCCTTCTTGTGCACGCAGTGAGTTCTCACAGCTGTGAGTAAAATACCTTTAAGTTGTGGCAGCAATGAAGCCCTCTCTGCAGACCTGAGAGATTCTGCCTCTGTTCTCACAGCAGGCAGGTGCCTATGCTCCATTGCACAAAGCCAGATACTGCTGCAAATAGCTGGCACTGTCCAGGCTTAAGAATGGGATGACCAATTGATCTGAGTGCCTGACGTGTGTTGTGGCTGATGGATAAGGAATTCCCATCTGCTGAGATGTCCTCCAGAACAGTGCTGGTCCTTTCCCCAATTTTCAATGCCCGGGTATACAGGAAAGGAGGAGCTGATGTGCTTATTTCCCACGCAAGTTGATCTTCATCTCCCTGAGCAGGGTAAGCCTTGCCTCAACACACGAGTCACGAACAGGCTCTCCCAAATAATAACCTGAGCCCTGACAAGGCTCGCCATGAGCCTTGGGACTGAAGGACAGTTTGGCTGTATTACTCGCCACAGAAAGAGCGTGGTCTCTGAGGAGGGGTGCAGGCACTGAGGACATGGCTGACAGAAGCCCATGGCCTGTCAATCTATACTATAGCAGATGCCTCCTGAAAGGCAGATGATAGTTAGAAAATCATTTGGTTTTCCAGTACTGGCAGTCTCAAGGCTAGCATGTGCTGTGAATGACATCCTCAGCTCTGCTACAAGGAGAGCCTCGGAGCACAACCTCAGCTCTGCTCAAAGGCAGAGGAAACGCACAGCGCACTGGGCTGCATTCCAGCCAGCGCATCCTGCTCTGGCTCCACCGCTGCTCAGCCCGTGGGGAGCATGATTCCTTGCCTTCTCTTAACATAAAATGTCTCATAAATCATGAACCTGCACGCGTGAAGAGGTTTTGCTGAATTATAGATACCGCTGTATTTTCTGTTACATGCACAAAGAGAATGAGTGGATGAACTTGTTGAGAAGATAAAGAATTAAAGCCTTTTGATAAATATTGCACGTGTGTTAATGGCAGTGGTGCTCTGAGGTCCATGGGCCAAAGATACTGGAGAGCTGTGATGGTTCCTCCTTCCTATTTGCTTGGTAAGAAGAAACTTGTGCTTCCCTCTTCTGAGTGTGGTCGGGGCAATTCCTCATGACAGTTTGTTGGAAAGCAAGGATTCATGGTAATTCCTGTCCCCTCCCTTCTATTTACTTACATATATACTATTCCATACACTATACTGCTGTAGTCTATCACTGTGTTCCCTCTTTAATGCTAACAGGCAGCTTAAATAGCACAGAACTTAAACTGATATAACTGGTTTGCTTGTTTGTGAAAAACAGCGCTTTAAAGTTGAAGTATAAAAGGGGAGATCATTCCACCCCTTCTCCCATTCAACAGTTCCCTGAGTACCTTCAGAAATGTCATTTGCCTGCTAAAATTCCTAGGCTTTAATCTGAACTCAGAGCAAGGTGCAGCACGGGGACCGAGCACCATAGCAGCATGGCAGCTAAAGGCTGCCCATTGAAAATACAACCAAAGCTAAAAACCTACTGGAAGATCTGGTTGGATCTCATGAAGAGGCTTCTGCTACAGACTTGGCTTTAGAGAGAGATGAGGCCAAGCCCAATATCTAGGCCTGGATGCAAGTTTTTGTCTCCAGGGTGAGTGAAAGGCCCCTGGAACTTGAGGGCTTTAAGAAATGCATCAGGTTCTTCTTTTCTCAAACGTTACATACATCCTGGAGGAGGAGATAGAGAAGAGCTGGGCAGTTTTGTCTGTCAGGAATTTATTGTGGTTTCTAAAGTAATGCAGCCAGAGCCCAAATAATCTGGTAATGAGCACCTCGGGGACACAGAAGATAAGTTACCCCAGCAAAGGCATGCAAGTGCTTGGCACGGATAAGCAGGAGGTAGAGACATTTCTTGGAAATGGGGATAATGATCAGAGCAGCAGCTCTCCCACTGATGGACCCTCACAGCAATGGTGGCGCTCGCAGAGTGGGTGTTTGGGGCCGTACAGTGGCCCCAAACATCTGGGCAGCTCTGGGCTCAAGATGATGAGGGAAATGCGCAGTTCCCCCAGGAGAGGAAACAGCTACAAAAAGTGTCTGAATGACAGCTTCAGGTTCACAGAGCTACTTATCACCTTGTTTGTGAAGGCTCCTCTGGATGGAGGAAGGAAGCCTGGCAACTGCAGAAGAGAGGCGGCAAAAAGCTTTCCAACAGCTCTGTCAACGCCTAATTGCTGCTTTGGAGCCCAGATTCTGCCGCACACACAGGGATTGCCTCGGACAGATCAGCTGCCAAAGCTGCCAGTGAGCAGCTTTGCAGGGGGAAGGTGCTGACGGGGGTTTCTTTTGGGGAAAACAGAATCCAGGAAATGAAGTGCGCGCGATTCCTTGCATGGTAAGTTGAGTGGATACACAAACTTCTTAATGTAAGCATCCAAAATGCTCATTTATCCTGTGGGAGCCAGAATGACTAGAGGAAAAGAGAAGTCCTCTCCCTCAAGCTCATCGGCTTCTGCACAAAAAAAAAATGAGTTAAGAGACTGTTCTAAGGATTGCTTTTCCCTAAGGAGAGCTTAGAGCAGTTATTTTGGGATATCTGAAGCACAGGAACATTCCTGGGATTCTGCAATAAGCCTCTGAGTTGGGAAAACAGAATCTGCTAAGCAGCCACAGTTTTAGAAGGACACTGCCATCTTCTCCAAAGGCAAATGTTGTTTGCCCTTGTCCTGTTTGGTAGGGCTGCAAAAGGTACATGCCAAACAGAAAGGATATCCAGTGGAGAGCTCTTTTTAGGAGTAGATTGGAACTTGTTTTGGCTGTTGTTCCCACTCCCCCTGCCCTGAGCCTAGTAACCTCTCTGTCCATGACTTGTGGAGCTCCGTGCTGCAACTGCTGCACTCAGGGGCAGAAAGCAGCATCCTGACAGTGGCTGTGTCCCGGTAGCATCGCTCCATAGGGCAAGGCAGCAGAGAAACCCTCTCCACAGGAAGTCGCACTGGCCTCCACCTACAAGCGCTGTATGGCCAACGTGCTGCTTTTGGGAGAAGCCACAACACAGGACATGGATTCTTAGGAGATCTGCCCTTTGGACAGACGGGCTGAAGCAGAGCAGCCTGCTTTGCTCAGTTTGGGAGCATGGGTGAGTGGATGTCCTTGCTGCCCGGCTGCGGGAGGGAAGGTGGCTGGTCTGTGCTCCACGCAGTTTTGCTGCCACACTTGTACTCACTGCTCTGGCACACTGCAAGGAGGAAATGTGTCTCCGACACAGCAAAGCTGGAGAGGAATGCAAGGAAGATCAAGGCTTTGGGAAGAGCACTGCTCTGAGGAGCCGAGCAAAAATGTTCCTTGCAGAATGAATGTGTGAGAGGAGAAGGCAGCTCAAAGGAGACAGCTCATGCAGAGGAGGAAAGGAGAGGCGGGGGCGGAGGGAAAAGGCAGGTGATAAGCAGGGGTTTTAGGACAGCTTCTGGAGAGACAAAGAGAAGCCTGATGCGGTAAGGTGCTTTTGGGGGCAGGCTAATGAAAAAGTGCTGCACATCTCCATGTCTAGCTACCTATTTGTGCACAGAAAGCCAGAGCACAGAGGCAGGACTAGGTAGAGCCGCAGGGGAATCAAGAGTCAAATTCTCTCCTGCCAGACACTTGCCAGCTTCCTGGCTTCCTCTGAACATTGCTCTTACCAGGGAGCATGTGTTCAGCCCCAGCATCTGGGCTGTGATTTTCTGGCAGCTGCACACGATCTCTGCTATCAAATCCCACCTGCCAGTCTCATGTCTGCTCCCACAGACCTTTGCCTGCTAGCAAATGTTTCACAATCACCCTGCCAACCACAGCACGTCATTGTGCAAGCCTGCCGCAGGCAGAAACCCTCACTCAAGGACTCTGTAACTCCAGCGGCTGCAGGAGGGACAGGCTGGAGGACAGCCCTCTGGATTGCATGCAGAGAAATTCATTTGGGTCATAGTTTGCATTGCATTCTTTTCAACACTGCTTCAAAACAAGTATTTTTTTCCCCCTGAATTATGTGAATAATATGACTATTTTATCTTTGACATTTTAAGAAAGGTGTTTTTTTGTTTTTTATTTTTTTTTTCCAAATACATTCTCTCAGCTCTTACAGCTGTGCAATAAGAGAAACTGAGGATGTGCTTTGGCATGAAAAATCATCCTGCTTTCAGGAATGCTTTTGATTTAAATAGCTTCTGCTCGCAGGTGGCAAAAAAGCCCACAACTGCTGACCACCATGGGTTCGTGTGAAGCTTTAGTCGCTGGAGTTCTTGCCTTCTTTATACAGATCTTTCATTTTGCCTCCTCTTGCTTCTTGGTTTGCCGTGCAGGCCCGAGCAGCACTGCCACCGTTGCAGTATGTGTGCATGTTGTGTATTGCCTTGTTGTTAAAGCAGTGATCAAAAGGCTGAAATCCAATTGTACACCTCTCCTGGCTAAGAGGCTATATAGACAGGTGCACTTTTGAATTCTGTGCCGGGAGAAAGGACTGCTATTTTAGTGTAAATGATCTGCTATAATAATTTACAACCTGTCTTTTCCTAGTGTGAACCTGAGCAATGAGGCTATGCAGAGGCTCAGGCCTCTTGGAGATGATCTAAGCTACTTGATTACAGCATCTCCCAGACTGTTAGCAAGAGACAAGTACGTCTTTATTGATGTGACTATGTGCCAGCTGAGAAACAACTGCCAATTGTCTTGTAATGCCCACGCCACAACCTTCGATAGCAGCCGTCTTCTTGGAAGTCAGGCATGAAAAACCTGTTACTCATCCACGCTACCAGTGCAATTTGTCCCGATCTGGCTGTATTTCTGTGACTATTTGACGGTCTGAAGTGATGTGATGCTCTTTTATAGATGGAAACTTGAGCTCAACATATTTAGCCAAAATACAGCAGTCAGTAATTGGTTTGGGGGAAATGTTGTTGAGGTACCTAGTGATACACCACAAAACTTGCCTTTTGGTTTCAGAAGCAATACAGTACACTGAGGAAAGGCCTTGTTATTCCTATAACAAGCACATATGGGACTGGCAGCAGAACTGGTCTAACAGTGAAACTATCTAGCTGCACTTCACCCTTTGGAGAAGGCCTCATTCCTATGGAAGCACCACAAGACCTGCCAACTTGGCTTTACACAAGCTCTGAAAGAAGCTAAAGCAGCATAGTGCTGCCTAAAAACATGTGCGGAGAGGAATAGCTACTTCTCTTCTTATTTAGGGACTGGCTCTTGACAATCCGAATATCTGAATACCTCGTTTGCAGCCTCAGCTTCACCAGCTCTTACCCGGAGAGAGCCCTTCACTTAACTGAAGAGAGTGGGAAAAACGGCTGCAGCCCCTCCAGAGACAACAGATAAGGGCTGAAGCCAAATGGCCAGTAACCGACTTGGAACCTTCTTGGAAGCTTCTGGAACCGACTGGAAGCCTCTGCAGAGTAACTGCAGACAGAACCTGAGGTACTGCCACTGCGGAGCAGCTACACTATGTTAGACCTGAGGGCACCGTTCGGTGGGAGTCTTAACAGTGGCTTCTGTTTTTGGAGAAGGGCGAGTGAATTTGTTGAGACTTGCTGCAGGTAAACCAGTGGGTCACCATGGAAGAGACAGAATCACTCCCAGGTGCCAGGCAGGCAGCAGCGCTGTGAGCAGCGCAGGGTGAGAGGAGCCGCGCGCCGCTGTGCCAGGGCAGCCCCGCACACGGAGCGCGCGAGGGGCATCGCCAGCTGCCACTCCTGCAAAACGGCCATTCCCGCAGCAGCCCCTGCTGGCAATGGGGCACTGGGAAAACACTGACATTTTCAGCAGGATGATTCCAGTTCAATTTAACTGGTTTGCACACCTGCTGGGAGCGACTGCTCTGCATCTCAATTCTCTCTTCAGCTTGAGCAGAAGCAGAGTAACTGCCGAGACTACTACGGTGCACTAAGGGTTCCGCTTTGCACTGACAGCAATTGATAATATGGATGGCAACAGCAGTGCTTGGGGTTTGCTATTGCTCTGGGAAGCTTTTCTTTTTCTTTCCTTTTTTTCTAGAGAGCCTGAGAGAGCCTGCTCAGGTTTTCCAATGACTTTGGGAGTGTGGGGATTGGCAAAGCTTTGTGTAGCTTCTTCACTGTGGGGCATCGTGATGGCTACTGAGAATAACCCCCTCAAGACTGAGGTGAACCCCCAGATGGATCCTGACTCTCAAATCGGATTGCCAGGGAAAATGATGGCACTGGAGTGCACTAAGGTTAGTGGTGCGAGACAGAACATCCAGATGTCATTCACTAAAATGCTTCTTGGCCTGTCTTAGTAGCACAGCCAGTCTTGAACATAGGAAGGTGTTTTAATGATACCATGTAATACTGCCTGAGATATTTGTGGTTTTGCCCAGCAAGGTCTAAGACAACTGAACGTTTGGAGAGAGCTGCTGAAATTGCACAGCTGACCAGGAGGACTTCTGGCTTGCGATCCCTGTCTGAGGCTCCCTTGCTCCATCCTTAGTGACCTCGCACTTGTCAGCGAGATGCAAGTCATGCCTCAAAAGAATACTTGAGTGTATCGGCTCTTTTGTACCGCGGCGTTGCCCTGCTGTGAAATGAGAAAAATGCATTTGCTGTGCAGTGGCAGCAGGTCAGCATCCCAAATGTTCTTCCCTCCGACAAGCTCGCTGGGTCAGAACAATTCTGTTTTGAATCCTGCAGGACAGTCTCCTGGGTAACACGCTCGCAGCTATGCTCACAGGCAGCACGCCCTTGAACGCGAGGCAGTCAATGAGATTTATAATTACCGTGTTTTATAACCTCACTCACTCAGGCAGGGAAGGATATTGCTGAAGAGACATAAAACAAGAGAAAGGAGAGAGCAGCAGCCACGGAAGTGGTTGCTGTTAATGTTAATGGAAAGCTGCATGGCAGAAGGTGTTCTTTTCTCCAGCACCTATGTTGTCCAATGGAACATAAAAAGGACACAAGCTAATTTTAAACTAGTTACCCAGGCAGAAGGAGGGCATGGAAAGCAGAAAACTCAGCAACTCCCTACGAACATGATGTAAAAATCTGCTCCACAGCACTGACATCTTTTGATTGTATTAAACAGGGCTTGGATCAAGGCCAGGTCCTCTCTGGTTTGGGTGTTAGGTGACCACTGGCCAGATCCCAGCTGTCAATGTAACCATGACCGTCCTCCCTCGCAGTTCTCAGCAAGGGCAGAATTTAGCCAAATTTTCACACGTGCATCCATGGACACCACCTGTGCACAGTGGGGCAACCCTTCTGGGACAACAAACCAAGCATACAGATGATGCCTTATCTAGTGCAAGCTCCATGCCGGAGAGGTTTTATTTGGGGAAATGCCTAGAGGAAAAAAAAAATCTCCTAGTGCAGTTTAGCTGATGTGTTATTTTTGTATGTCCTTGATGCAAAACAGCATGCTATCATCTCTAAAGATTAAAAGCAATCCCTTCTTATTGCTCAGTTGGGTATTTTCAAACAAATTCATGCATAAATGAAAACAAATAAAACAACGCTCAAAGGCTGTGTGGAGATCCTGGCCCCTTTAGTTCCAGGTAGTCTGGAGACAATTTTAAACAAACATAGATCCGTAAAAGCCTCAGCTGCAGCTCTAGCTAGGACGTGCTGGCAAAGCTTCACTGGCTTTAAGGGGTGCGGCTGGTCGGGGACTCTGTATGTTCTGTTGCCATCTCCATTTTGTGGTTTTGGGGTATATCTAAACTGTCTAAAGTTGCTCATGTGCAGTACTGGATTTTTTTTTAACTGGAAATTCAAGTTAAATAATAATACATTTGCTCAGGGTTGGGTTAAACAAAATTTCAGAGTAGCTGGTTTGGTCTTCATGATGTTAAAGTCTTTTTTTGATTGACTAAAGGCCTGGGTGGAGAAAGTCACCCTCCTATATATCAGTGCAGGATCAGGGCCTAAAATGACAGAATTAAATGCAGAATAAACTGAGTAAGCCTCAGGCGCTGATGAAGGAACAGCTCAGCTCGCTTCAGTTAACATGTCTTGTGCTTTTATCCACTTCACTTTATCGCTGAGAGGATCTGGCCGAGTTGAAGAATGAAATCCCTCCCTGGCCCCTGTTCTGCTTTTGGCATTCGCTGCTGGCTTGCTCTGAGGGGCAGTTGCAGGAGTTTCTTCAGCAGAAATCTATGCAGAGGCCTGGGCCGGGAGGAGTATGTTTGGGAGAAGTCTCAAGATGGGCCTTTTCTCCTCCGGCCTGCATAAGCGCTGTCATTGCCCTGTCTGGGAAACAGCCTGCAAAGGTTTACTGCTACGGTTGGGGTTTTGAAAGCCGGACACACTTGTTCACAAGATCACTCGCAAGCCAAAATAGCTCCAGCCAGAGCTAGCATGAGATGCTTGTGCCAAACATGTGATGAGAATATCGATTTAGGGCTGGTGAGGGCAGGGAGGAGCAGGGGGAGAGCGCTGAATACATAAATATGCTGTGTTGCTCAGAAACAGCGCTGTGGTGCAGCGGATCCGAAGCACATGCAGGAAGCCATGGTGGGTCATGTTCTTATTGCAGCCACTGCACAGTTTGACCCCACTGGCTATTTTTTGGCCTGCAATCTGCGAATATCATGTTCTGCCACTTGCTGTTGCCTGGGGAGGGGGGATAGGGAACACAAGGCCACAGTTGTGGTATTGATCTGAATCTGTGGCAGCAGAGGCTAGAGATCACGTGGCAGCGGGGGAGCAGATCCTAGAGGAGAAGCCAACAGGCATCAACTTTTAGCTCAGTCCCTGCGGCTTGCATTGGCTGCCGTTCAAGGAAGAGATGCTTGTTCCATTGACACATCAACTTGAATTTTAAGACACTTTAGCAAGATCAAAATCATTCTGTCATTATGTTTTTTTTTCTTTCTATTTTTAAGTTAGCTTTACACCTGCTATGCCATGCCCATCTGCCTTCCCGCAGCTGAAGTTTATTTGACCTTAAGTCTGTATGCTAGCTGGGTGTTAAAAAACACTGCCTGGAGGTTTTGGACAGGAGTGTCTTAAATATTCCTACCACGGCCCCGTGGATTTGTTTGGGACGGCTGTACTGCACCTCTTCCCTGATTTAATTCCTGAAATATTGGTTTCCCAGCCTTGTGGAAGGCTTAGTTGTGCTGTGCGCACCGAGGGAAAGCAACGCGCAGCTGGGCCTACCCATAGCTGTACACACTGGTGCTAGCACTTGGCCAAGGTGCCTATGAGTTCCCCTTCCTTTAACTAGAACTAACCTTCAGAACATCACTCTAAGAGGAATTCTTCCTTCTCTCTGCCCGAAGCACTGGGATATCCTAGCATAGGTACCTGGGCCATTATGGTTCTACTTGTAGAGGTTTCTGCAAGCACTTCATTGCGCAAGTTTTCTGGATAAAGATCTGTCTTGCACTAAAAAGTTACTGAAATTGTCACTTTCTCTCCAAGTCAGATGCTTCTGATTAATGCAAAATTGTTTTACCTCATCTTTTTGCCCTCAAGTTTTCCTCTCACTTTCTCCAACCTTAGCAATACTCCTCAAAATGAAGATTTAGCCATTTCAGCCTCAATGAATACATGCTGGATGGAGGTCAGGTTTTTTAAAATGAATTTTGATCCCTTTCCTTCCTGAAGTATTTTGATATTTTATGCCACCGCACCCAGCCTGTCCTGAAAGCTCCAGCATCCTAAAGAAAAAGAGTCAAAGGAAATATGTAATGGTCTAGAAATTCTCCCCCTATTCACCATCATCTCTGTGGTATCTAAGCTACAGAAGTCTCTTCCAAAGGGACTTCTCTTCTAAAGTAAGATGCAGAGTGAGCAACCTCTCTGGTTCTTCTCAAACTGTGACAGGCTCCGTGACCACCGAGCTGGAAAAAGTTTGCAAGAGTCATCTAAATTAAAGAACACAAAAATAGCAGGGTTGCACTTCCTACAAGGCTCCTCTTTGGTTCTTTTTTGATGCCAGCAGATCCCACTTGTGAAAGGGAATGGTGCAAGAAAAGCGAAATTTAATCTATTTACAGAATTTCAGTTGCATGAATTTGACTTGAAGGGGTTTGGTGTGACATGGATGTGACTTGTCATATAGCTGCCTGCACTAGCACTACTTTATGCAACCGTTCTTACTCCTGACAATAGCTACATTGATAAAAATCACTTAGTGTAGCTGACCAAGTCTAAAAAAGAAAGGCTGCTCTCAGGGATCTCTCACACAAGCCATTTTTACTTTGCGAGGCTGCTATTTTTGTGGGGTTTGCTAGTTTGGAAAAATTAATTTCAAACAATGGTTTACTTCCAGATTGTTTCCTTTGATTGTTTCTCATTGATTACCTGAAATAAGATGTTGCTCTAAAATGGTGTATGCGTTTTTTCCAGGCTGGATTTGCCGTGTCAGTCAACAAATAATGCAAAAATATAACAGAAGAGTTCTCAGAGAAACCTAAGAAATCTGAGAGCTGAGACACTTTTCTGACTACTGGTAACTATGGTGATATTTAAAGAAAAATAATTTCCAACTGCATAAATTTGAAACTAATACTTATCCCAAATACTTGCATAACCTTTTATTATTAACTGCATTTCTGCGCTTTCATGGTTGCTTGTTTGACCTATTTGTGGTATTCTAGGAACAACGGCAAGGAATACAGAAATGAGGGTTTCTGCTGCCTCAGAATTCTGTGAATCTCCAGAGCTTGGGGGTTTAATCTGTCTCTCCATGCATTTACTTCTCTTGTTCTCAAGGCAAGAAACTTTTCAGGCAAACAGGACACAAATGGTTTACAAACATGGTGTTGAAAGTACAGTGGACAATTTTGCTTTTAATGTGCATGAAATATGTGCAGAGTCTCTTACTCTCACTGAAGCCAAAAGGAGCCCTGAGATTTGCTTCTAGCTGCAGAAGCCTGTCCTTAATGATCATCATGTGAATAATCTACATGTAGAAAAAAAAAGATTTAAATGCCATGGGGTCTGGCTGTGTGTTAACAAGTCTATTAGCTCTCCTCCTGTGTCAGGCTTTGAGTGTCCTGATACAGCGAGGGCTCAGATTTGATTTTACAAATGCTTTATTCTGGCATTTTTTTTTTTTAATTTGACCTAGCGTCATTCGTCTGTATTACTCACTCCTGTGCTCTGCAGAACTGACAGTGACAGCCTCAAAGGGAAAATACCACTGCCTGCCAACCTGGCACAAAAATTACTATAACTAAAGGTTCAGAAATTCTAGAGATTTTGGTTAGATGCAAGGGAATAATACTGCTCTCTTATTAAAAACCCTGCAAATGGAATCAACAAATCTGCTCACCATTAACTGCTCCACGCAACACCGCGTAGGGGAATATTTACAAAGGGAGCCTTTCTTCTTGTTTAAAAAAGTGATCGCAATCGCAGAGCTGCCTCACGATTTATTTTAAGCACAATTCATAGTTCATCCTTCACTACCAATTAAGTTTGGCCTGCGTGGTATGCCGTGTGCCCATGTGCTGAGCAGGCGCAAGGTGTCGGCGGCGCACGGCCTCCCTTGTGCTGCTTCGGGTCACTTTCAGTGCAGGTGTTAAGGGCTGCAATCCCCACATCGGCTTGACAAGCTGGGGGGAGAAGAGGAACCTCTTGCTTGTACTGCAGGGAGGGACAGAGACCGTGGGACAAGTGTACCGCAGGGCAGCAACTGCATTTGACACGCTACTAAACGTCACAGCAGCTTCTCATGGTCGCCAGGTCAAGCCACCTCAGGCGCACTAGGGCCAAGGCCTGGCTGCTGTTTTGCTGGTGGCTCCTCATTTTGGGTGTCCAGCAGGGCCTTCAACTGCACTGCTGCTCTGCCAGCTTCAGGGTCACAGACTTTGTTCTTTGGGTAGGGGAGGAGTCCTCCTGCCCTTGCCCAAAGATTTCTCCGAGGAAAGTCCTCTCACCAAAGGGCTCCTCTCGGCCTCCCTCCAGCCTTATTCTGGGCCACAGCTCATCAGCAGGAGCTGCTGGGGACCAGTCCCCTTCCCAAAACACCAGGGGACACTGTTCCATGGATGCCTGAGATGCTCTCTCTGCCTGGGGTTTCATAATCAAATCAGAGCCTGCTAAGAGCAGCTGATACCACAATTCTTGCAGCTCTGCAATATGGACATATATACATTTGCACACACACACACACACACACCTGTTGTGGGTTACAGAGGGTGCCAGGACGGTTCTAGCAGGTTGGGTGTTCGCAGACAAACATGGAAAGCAAAAAATCATGTGGTGGCTACAAGGCCTCTCCCACTGAAGGTGCCTTCCCCTAATAGCTTTCCAATGACTAGTGCTTTTGCACGAGGCCTAACTTTATCACATTTCTCTGCTTCTGTCCACGTTGCCTTGGGCAAAACAAACCAAGCAACCACAGAGCACTGTGTGCCTTTCTGTACAAGGAGCACTGCGGGATACAGAAAAATTCCATGTTGGTGCTATGCCAGCACCTTGAAATAACTCAGAGATGGCAACTCTACATTTTATTTCAGTTCAGCACTGATTAAACTTGCCTTTTGCTTATTCTGAATACAGAAGTGTTGCTTGTGCGACGTGGTCAGCACGTGCGATCTGCCCTGTGGTGATGTGGTGCTCATGTGGCCCTGCTGTGGCCAAGTCTGCGGAGCTGCCACACGACGAGGCAGCGCGCCGGCCGGAGACCGAAGCCTGGCACGTGGGGGGAGTAACATCCTGCGTCAGCGACGTGTGGGGTGCCCAGCAGCGCGAGCACAGTGCTCTGCGGGAAGAGACCCGGAGCTCAGCTACCCCCGTGCGGAGATGGAAGCTGAGGGGGTAGCTGAGATAAAAGAGATACAAGTTGCAGCAAAGGAAATTTGGATTCATTAGATATTAAGAAAAAAATCTTCATAAAGAATGTCACAGCATCAGAACATGGACCTAGAGAGGTGGCAGGATATCTGTAGTTGGAGATACTCAGTGCTCCACTCGACAAGCCCCTGAGCAACCTGCTCTGACTTTGAAATTGGCCGTCATGAGTGGGAGTTTGGACCAAATGAGCTCAGTGGAAAGGTCCTTTCTCACCTCAATTCTATGATTCCAGCATACCTCATGACATGTATGCCAAGATATTAAGCGCACTTAACATATCATCACTTGTGTCAGTTATCATCCACACTTCCATCAGCTGGAAGAGTGCCTAGCTGACTCAAATACTGAACATCTTGTCTGAATGCAATTAAAAAAAGAAACAAAAAACACACGGCAGGTTCTATGTGTCTCAATCAGCCTTTTGCCATGCATGTTAGCATTCAAAATCAGCTCACTTGGAGGCATGCTCCCTCGGAGCTGATATTGGACTTGCTTTGGTTTGTTGTAAAGCCTGTGAAGGGCTACTAAGAGAGTCTCTCATTCAGAGTCATGTCAGCCACTGTTTAGATTTGGGGAGAATCAAAGCAGAGCTCGCACAATACAGGCACTAATGAATCAAAGCTTAACAGATGAACGGCCCCAAATAAAGCAGCAAACCACATGCAGAGCTCATGAGCACCCCCTCTCCCTGCTCTGCTGCTCCGATCTAGGAGGAGCAGTGAGCATCACTCCTGCAACGGCTGCGTTATGAGCTGGCACTTAGCATCACAGTGTGCCCCCTGAAATCCTATTTGGGAAACTGCTGCAACATTTATAGTTTTACCTCTGTTTAACCAATGCTGGCAAAGGAGCATAAACAAATACACTCTAGGGTACAGCCTGGCAGAGCTGAGATGCTGCCATTTGTGTTCTGGCTGAATTTTATTCTCAGTCTCTTATGTTGGAGACAAGCTTAGAAATCAGACACATTGTGATAAGCGATGCAACTGGAAAACATGTTTTTATTGGCTTGCTCTTTGTATTAAACTGAATGCTGAACAAGCGAATGCAAGCAATGAGAGAACAGGGCTAAATATGAAAACATCAAAGCAATAACTTCTCTAGAACAAGCCAATATAATTTCACCTCTTTTCCTGCCTTAGATCTTGCACTAGGAGACACTTAACTGCTTCACGTGACTACTTCAGAGGGGTATTTGAGCTACAGAAACAGACATCCACCATTACACAGTCTCCTTATATCTTCAGGAAAAGACAGACACAGGCTTTTCCCCAGGCAAGACAAAGCTGGAGGTACCAAAAAGGGCTCTGCATCAACCTTGGAGAATTCCTTCTCCCTGAGCAACAGTTGGACACATGCTGGCCAGCTCATTTACCTAAACCGAATGCTGAAAACGGGGTTGTGTGAATCTTTATCTACTACTTCAAAACACTTAAAATGGAATTGCTGTGGCACAATCTCAGAAGCAAAGAGGAAACATAAAAGCCTTTTGTTTTGTTTACTGCTTATAAAGCTAAGGGCTATTGAGTAATTCACAACCAAAAAAAATTCTACCCACCCAACTTCCCAAAATATGAGCAAGGAGAACTGATTTAGGCAAACATTCTGGTTAACAATGCCTGCAAAACGCATGACTCCAGAGAGCAACTGTGAGAGAGAGATGCTTGAGCCTGGTTCCGATTATGCAGCTCCCACATTTGGCTGGTACGTGGCTCCCAAAAACTCCAGTCCCTCTCCTCCTCTCTTGGAGGAAAGACTCGACTAACTACGCTAGTCATAATGAAAGGCAATTAACTTGAAAACCTCTTGTTTTGTCGAGAAACCACAGAAGAAATCGGTAGATCCATGAAATTACATCTTGCAGATATGTGCGAATCTGAGGCAAATGCATGGCAACAGGTGACATTTGGAAACTACTGCAGTATCTTCAGACAGCTTATATGACTTTCTCTTTCCAAATTAACATTCTTGCCATGTGGTTCTCATTAGACTCACTCAGACATTTTTTTAATCTTATATCTTTCCTCCCAAAGGATTAATATTGATTTTTTATCTTGTACACACACACAGGAAGGTCATACTGCTTCTTACAGGATGGATTCATTCAATAAGGAACTACACTATTAAACCTGACTTGACATTTTTGTCAATTGAGCTGAGCTGCCACAATGCTCTCTACTTTTTAGAGAATTTCAGTGCAACTCTCTTGATTCCAGCTACATCCATCATTCTGCTCCACGATACCCACAAATCACTTGACAACTCATTAAAAATATATATAAAAAATGGAGCTCAGGGCTGTGTTGCAAGGAAGCCCTATTAACATTCAAACTCTCAATTTAATTAAAAAATAATAAAGCTCAAAATAATGCATTAGAAAATGCTTCTGGAAATAGAAATTATTAATCAGAAAAAGGAAACAGGAAGACAGCACTGCAGGCAGACCTGCAGGATACCTTATCTTTAGCTGGACGCTCGGGATTTCAGGTCAAATGTGAGGACAGTATGAATTCACCCCAGTCCTGGCAATCTGGGTAGTCTGGGCCACATGCCGGAGTGGGCAAGTGCTATTTTGGGTTTGGTTTAAGCCCTGCTTCTGGGGACCTTCTGCTCTCTCCTGCCCAGGGACCTCTCCCCTAAGTGCTCCAGGCCCCAGCAGAGGTGTCACACTGCCCTTCCCACCCCTCCTGCCAGGAAGTCGCCTCAGATCCGGGCCACATGGATGGCCAGGAACCTTTTCAAGCTTCAGGACCAACTCAGAGCAGATAAACAGCAGCCTCATCCTCTACTTCACACAGTTTCTCTCTGTGTCCACAGTATTTCCTATTTATTTTCACACATACCTGCAGCGGACAAATGTATCCCTTCATGGTTTCTGTTTTGCTACCCTGACAAGTCGAGCTCTTCTACTCTCTCCTGTCTCTGACCATCACAGGTCAGACAGTTTTTTCTGCTCTCTTTCCAGCTGGGGTTTCTCACTGCTGAGCACTTTGGCAGAAGTCACATTAGCAGTATCAAAGGGCAGCTCACTGATAGACTGGAGCTTTATAACAGCATTGGGAAGGAAGAAAAGAAAATGGTAATAGGGAACAAATGGAGTCTTTCCAACACGTAAAAAACCACACAGGTTTAGAAGGTGCAAGGAACAAATAGGAAACCTATAATAAGTCCCTCCTAGCAAGTCTTATTTTCCAAAGAGCAAGGAGTTCCTCCCAATCCTTGGCCCTCATTTTTTTGTGTTTTCAGACAATCTTTGAACACCATCAGGACAAGCTCCTGACCTAAGCATGCTCTCACTATTTCTTTATAGGGAATTTTAGCTTTCCGGGATAAAGTAGCAAATGAATAGCACTGAAGGAGCCTGCTGAAGCTCCTCTCCTGCAGAAACCTACAAGGCAAAGAAGTACGGAATATGGAAAAAAAAACCAAGCTGTTGAAGGGCTGCACGGACAGCATATAACGGAAAAGAAAAAAACATAAACTGTCCCTCTAAGCAGTCAATGTTTTACCTTGATACTTTAAAATAAGCAGCAGTCTCTGCTTTTTTTTCCACTGCTTCTTATATAGCCTCCTCTCCTACTCTTTCTCACCACTTCTCTTCTTAAACAAATATATATCACCACTTGTCTGTTCTCCAAACACTCTGGAAAAACATGATGTGTGGAACTCAAACAATGTTATAGGAAAATCTGGTAAGAGCACATAGGGATTTCTCCATACCTAAAGAATACCCACTGGGGTGGGGTAAACTGCTTACATACTTTGCACTAGGAAAGCAGTCCAAAAACACCCTACTGGAGCCTAAGACTTAGCGAACAGTTTCTTAATTCACCCATCCAGTGTTTTCTTCTACACTCCGTATTAGGTAGACTTAAGAGAGTCCCAGAGACTGTAGCTCTCCAAGCTGCATCACAAAAGACGTCACTAGTCTCCTTTGGGTTGCTAGAATCTCCTGTAGACTCTGTCACTATTCCTTACTTAATTAAAAAAAAAGAAAAAAGCACTTTGTTCAAGGTTGCTCCATTTTTGGAAAGGCTTTTAATGAGCGACAAAGTGTCTTCTCTAATGATTTTTCTATCTCTAGCTCTGTCATCTCTGCCTTATAAATCCAAAACTGTTCTCACCAGGGGAAACTGCAACACTGCACCGGTACAGGGATGTTCTGCTTGCACTGAATTTGCAGAACAGGAGGATACATTCACTGTCAGAGCAGAAAGGAAGCACCCTCCACCCCCACCGCTGCAAAAAGCTATTTTTTGCAGGCGTTGTCATGTCTTATCCCCAGGAAAAGAAGAAGGCTGTGCTAGAAAGTCTTCAGAATTACATTTGCTCCTGTTTCTCTCTGCCCTTCACAGCATCACAGAAACAATTTATCAATACAATGGAGAGCAAGTCACAACACAGAGGCAAGGTAGACTCCTGTAATGAAAACAAATCCTTGAGAAAGGCAGGAGTTGTTCACAGGTCTGCTCGCTGAATCCCACTCCCACCGCAATAATGTTTTCACCACTACTTACATAAAGGGACATAAGGGTACCTGGAGCTGTAAAGCACAGCATTTGTGCTGAGCAGTTGCAGTACTTTGTCCAAAATAATTTGTGGTCCAAAAGCCCAAAGGAATGAGGCATCATAGGATTCACGATCATATAATTAGAACAAATAAGATTAGAACAAATAAGATTTTGCATTTATAGTGCGCCTGTCATCTCAAAGCACATACAGATATTAATTAAACTCCACAAGCCCCAGATGAAGTAGCTCAGGAGTTTCCTCCCCATTTTACAGAGGCCCAGGGTAACTGATGACACATAATCACAACTGACCCTGCGGCAGAGCCGGCCACGCAGGGGACAGTGCAAGCCAGGGCTCCACCTCCGCAGCGAATTGCCTTCCATGGAAAATGACCGAGTTGCAGTTCACTGCTCTCCACAAGAGGAAGGACCCACCCTGTTGCATAACAGGAGCAAGGGCCTAGCCCGACGTGTTTGGATAGAAACCATGAAACGGGGCTCCGCTTGGGAACACAAACGAGGAGCTCTGGCCCTGGGGACATTTGCTTTGAGTGCTTTACCACGCTCTTCTGGAAATGGCAAGAGAGCCTCTTTGAGAGGATTCTCCATAAACACTCAGGACTTCTCAGCTTTGGAGGACACAGCATATGGGATATCAGAGAATGGTTGAAGTTGGAAGGAACCTCTAGAGATCGTCTAGTCCAACCCCCCTGCACATGCAGGGCCACCTGGAGCATGTGGCACAGGGTGGCATCCAGGTGGGTTTTTGAAGATCTCCAGAGAAGGAGACTCCACAGCCTCTTTGGGCAGCCTGTTCCACAGCTCTGTCACCCTCACAGTAAAGAAGTTCTTCCTCACGTGGAGATGGAACTTGCTGTGTTTCAACTTGTACCCATTACCCCTTGTCCTGTCACTGGCCACCACCGAGAAGAGTTTGGCCCGATCCTCTTTACATTCTCCCCTCAGGTATTTGTACATGTTGATAAGACTCCCCTCTCAGCCTTCTCTTCTCCAGGGTAAACAGGCCCAGCTCGCTTAGTCTTTCCTCATAAGATAGATGCTCCAGTCCCTTAATTATCTTTGTGGCTCTGCACTGAACCCTCTCTAGAAGCAAAATGTCCCTCTTCTAGTGGGGAGCCCAGAACTGCACCCGATACTCCAGGTGCGGCTTATCTTAAGCATTTTCATCTGTGAAGCTAATTTTTATTTTTCTGGTTACCCACATTTTACTATAAACAATTCAGAAGCTACACTGACCAGTGAGAGATCGCACTGATGTAATGTAATTAAAAACTGGGGACAATACAGCTATCAAAATCTGAAAAGAAAACACTCTCTTGAAACACGTTTTACATGCAGAAATTTCAGAAAATAAATGTAAAAAACACATTTTATACTTAAAATAACAATAATGATGAAAAGTACTTAATGTAATTTTAAAATGCAACGCGGTTCTGGAAAGGGAGATGTATCCATGCACTTCCCCAATTAAGAAAATAATGTAGGCAGTAAAACTTCTATTTTCTGTTTGCCAAAGAGCAGCTAGAAATTAATTTTGTAATCACTGTCCACAGAAGTTCATCTTCTTATGACCGCAATTTTGTAAAGATTCTGAGTATTCATTTGCATAGAAGCTGTGATAATAAAAATATTCTCAGAATTTACCACAAAAGTAGTACAGTTGCCTACTTAATTAAAATTACCAGTTCTCTAATTGTCTAACTGGCTTAACATCTTCCCCCAAACAAGAGCCTGGCGGATCAAATGCATAAGAAAGAGCTATATCCAGAACCCACAAAAACAGGTAGTGCTTTGTGTCTTTAGATACAATTATCCACCTCATCACAATTAGGAGTAATAAACAGTTGCTTTGAACAGAGGGATGCATTTCAATGGCGATGTGCAATTCTCTGTACCCAAATATAAAGTACTGAACAAGATGTGTCACTGGGAAACGGATGCAGACCATGGCATGCGTACTCACAAGGCAGCCAGCAAAGCAGGTAAACACGGGCGCAGAGCAGAAGCTTAGCTTCTGAACAACAGCATTCACATGCAGACTGTGCTCTTTTGTTCCCAGATGTAAGAGCAGAAAGCATTCTAACTTGAGGTTTCAAGGTAAAAATGCTCCTAATTATAGGCCCAGTTATTTTACGAGACATGGAGACCTCAGTATCATGGAGTTACGATAATTTACCCTTGCTGAAAATCTGCCCCATGGTTTACATGACTACTTCATACCAGCACGAAGCAAATCCCCAAGGAGGTAACACATGTCATCCTTAAAAATATTAGGCAATCAAGCTATGTTTTTCTTATGTGAATGGATGCCTTTGAAAACAAGCATCCATGCTGTGAGTTAAAATAAAATAAATGAACAGAAATAATTCATTTCCATGTTCTAATCAGTGGAAACTGCAGACTTCACATTATTCTGACGCTACCAAAACTGAGTCTGGAGACAATGGGTTGACTTTTCTACTAAAATGAACATGCAGTTGCATCCTAAGCACACAATGATGGCCAAATGAAACCGTTCCAAGTCTCCCTGTACTTGTAAAGTTTTTTTTTTTTCAGTCCTTGCATCCAACTGAATAATTAAGAACAGCATAAGATTGAAACAAAGCAACACATAGTTCTTAAACACTCAAATCTAATCAAAAGCAATATACTGGTCTTAGGCAAAAGACCCATAATCTACACAAAAACTTGCTCTTAATCAAGCTCTGCAGCTTCTAGCATCACCAGCAGAGAGAAATTTGTGTTCCACTAGCTAAAAAGATGTCTCTGACAAGCCAAATAAAATCAGGAATATATATCAAAGAGTATAATTGCATGCCTGCTGGTTATGTTGCATTCACAGACGGGAACAGTGACACCTCTGTAAGGACTCAAGATACACTGTTACACTGCTGGCTCCTATAAATCACATTCATCTATTCCCTAGAGCTGCAGACCGTTCGGAATAAATCTAACCCCTACAGGCCCATGGAGACGACAACAGAACTGTGGTAATGAGATCAAGTTAATATAAACCATTTGGAATAGACTTATATTTGTATGAAAATGTATATAAGTAAAATTTACATGAGTAGAAGGCTATGGGATTAACAGTGCTTTAGCACTGAGTCTACAGTGCTGCCTTTGAAGCTAAGCTCATTCTCAGTAAGAACTGCATTATTAATTCTAGTTTTCTCCTCTTTAAAAGGGTAGGGCAGAACTGTAAAAAGGCCTCAACCTCAACTAATCTAACTGTGATTGTGCTATGTGACCAATACCTCCTAAACTCTATATAACATGGGACCTTCCACAGCAAATAATCAGGCATTCCTAGGAAAAGACCAAAATCTGGGCTATCTCAGAATATAAAGACCACAGAACGGCCCACGGCCAATTGGTTGTCTCAGAATGGCTTGCTCACACTGAGGTAAGTGGGACACTTGCTTTTCCAGCACTTTATGACTCTAAAGCAATTTTGTGGTGCTGTCAATCTATGTTTTATGGTGCAGATGGCAGTCCCTATAGAAAAAAGTAGAACTGTCATGATTAGCACAACTGGCATTACACGTAAAGTCATATTCTATTTGACCTGGCTGTGGAACAGATCTAATGTATTTTCACTAATTATGCTTTCTACCTGTTAATGTTGTCACAATATAAACACATTGCAAAGACTGCTTTCATATTTAACCTTTACCATTCACCAAACCTCAACATATATTTCATTGCTTCATTATCAAACATGGGGATGATGCAGTGAAAAGGGCAAAAATAGCATTCTAATAACAACCTTATCATCCTTGCCTCAGGCTTCAGAAGAAGTAGAGAATCATTGCAATCTTTCATTGCAACCAATAAAACTCCAGTGTGAGTCAAGCAAATATTTTACTTTTTCACTGTTTATTGGGTACTATTTGCTGTTTTCATTAAATCTGGCACAATGTCTAAGACGAGGGTACCCACTTACTTTTAGATGTGCGATCCTCTTTCTCCTTCCTGCATTACAACATGTTGAGTCCAACGCAGTGCTATTTGAGAAGGCTGCTGGGCAGGTGCCTTCCCAATGCCTCAGCATGCTTTTTGCTTAGCCTGGTGTATTATTTATGGAGCTACAGGACCTAAATCCAACGTGCTGGCATGAATTTTCTCCTCCTCCATATCAAAGGGGAGGATGGTGCTGAACACACTGTGGCAGCGAACGTGCCACTTTCAGCATCTTTCTCCAGTGACACACAGGCAGGTGGATTTGTGCAACATTTCACAAGGAGGTATCATCTGCCCTGGCTTATGTTACATTTTCTGACTTGGTTGGGCACATGTCAGCTTTGTTATCACAGTCCCCAAATGTCATGCATCACAGAGTTATGTGACAAAATTGGGTATGTCATGAAGAAAGCAAGCAGCTAGGTTATTAGCAGCTATCATGGCTGTCCACTCAGTGTGAAACAGGTGGATATTGTTTTAGCTCTTGTTTCTGGACCTGCAGAGATCCCGACTCAGCGGAGCCTCCATTAGCGCTCAAACAGAGGGTGCAAGTGCTCTACGATATTTGTAAGCAGGCCCCAAAAAGGACACTTACTTTGATTAGAACTGGGTTGTTCTAATAGGGAGAGGGAAGAAAGAAATACACGAGACAGAGTGAGACTCTCTCTTCACTCTGAGAGCGATTTTCATCCTAGCAAGATTCAAAAGAGAGCTGAGGGTTTAACAGGGCTTACTGTTTTCTCAGAGTCAAGCCAAGATTATCATTTCTGAGAGAAAACAGCTATTCAGCCAAAGGAGTAGCTCCACACAAATGTGCTTTCTTAGTTTTAAAGTCATTAATATTTCCTTTAAAAAGACACTGGGCATCTTTCTGTGACACAGAGAGCACACGAATGTGACAGCTGTTGCGACCACCCACCACCACAGTTACGCACAGGGGTTTTTCGTGCTGCGGACAAAGAGCTTGTGTTTATTACGATGGTGGCTCTACTCTGTGTCTGAAGCTAGTGATACCTGATGAACTCATTCATTGCTGCCTTTGTGCCCTTCATTTAAAGCCAGCAGTGCTCTTCAAGTGGGAACTTTCCAAATATAGCCTTGGCAACCTACTTCTGAGAGCCTAGGGGCAGAGAGAGGACTACTCTGCTAATTGGTGCTGATACACTGGGGAGAACCAGCACCGTCTGCAGCAGCTCTCCCTTAAAGTAGACTAGGTCAGCTGGATGGCAATTGCACTAAGTCAAACACTAATTTTCCTAAGCAGACCCTCTTTCCCTAAATGATTATACGTTTACAAAAGTATTATTACAGTGGGAAAACTAAGTGCTCAAATGTTTGAGGAGATCAGCACTGAAACAGCCTGTGCAAACTTAATTTCAGCTCCCTCTATACGTGTTGTACATGGCTTCAAGCCATGTGGAATCACCTAATAATTTAGTTTGGCTTCATGCACAATCCATTTTATATACCATTTTCCTCAGGTGTGCAATTGAACAAACTGTGCTCAAGAACTCATATTTTTAAGAACAGTATGTCTTGCACTTGGCTAATATATATTTTCCAGAAAGGCATCCAGTGTTCCTTTGATTGCAAAGAGATGCAAAATATACTATTTGTTATGCTGTATCTTCAGTTGCATAAACCCAGTCTAAGTTTTCCATGGGGACCCTATCTCCTTTTGTATACAGGGCAGATTTGCTTAGCTAGCAGTCATTCAATATTTTATTTTTGCCCTTTTTATTTGATGCATAGCCTTAAAAGCCTTGTTTACTGCACATTATTCAAGCTCTGTTCTGAAGACAGAATGATTAATTTCTTTACAGGCTTTTCTGTAGTGTTCATCAGATGCATCTGACTTGTTATGTGCAATTTCCTAGCTTTTGGAGAAGCATGAAAAGGAAAGGCATCACGTGCCATCCTGGAAGTGCCCCCATGATTCATATCTGCAGGGACAGAACAGACCTTTGCTGTCGTTGCTAACAGTTGGGAACAATGGGTTGCCAGCATGGCCATGATACGAGGGACGAGACACACAGCCCAGCAAGTGATTTTCACTGATACCTACTGACACCGGAGGGGTGGGTAGACTCAGGATTTTAAGAAGATTGAAGGCCCTTTCTATTTCATCCTTTTCAATACACCCATCTCCTACTCTGGGCCTTAAAGAATGAGCGCTACCTCATTCTTTTCATCTATCCAGTCAGCCCCTATTTTTCTCTCTGTTATCAAGCCTGTCTTTCCTTTTCCTAACTTGCTCATGGGACAGAACTGATGTGCATGTCAGAAAACTTTGTTCCAAATGGTTATGGTTTGTGACAAGTATAAACAACTAAAGTAGGAAGACACAATGTGTGGTTTTGCCCATAGAGTAAGACAAAAATTAAAACTGTGAGTATTGTCTTGGCATCTAACTTGATGGCTACTCTGACCTTGCTGGCTTGTCTGCAGTCCTGACACTAAGCAAACCAACCATTTCATTCCATCTTTCCAGATTTTCACAGACTGATTTTGTACAGGTTGGATCACAGCAACACTATTGACCACTAAAGCACATAAGCCTGCCATGTGCACAGCTGTTTTGTAACTTCCTCCCAACCTGGACACTAGCTATTCATTTGCTGGTTTTTCACTTGCAGGGCCACACTCATCATTCCCTTTGGTTATTACCAAATCTTGTCCTTCATTCCTTCCCTCTGCGTTCCACTCTTTTCTCTCAATTATCCCTTCACTTTATGTTTGTCCTCTTGTGTACACATAACTTTTAAATTCTGGCATTGCCTGCAAATCTTATCGGGGCTAAATTTATGCCAGGGAATACAGATCTGCTAGCAAAGACACAACGTGGTCATTTGAATAGAGAATTCTTGTAGAAATTAAATTGGTTGAGAAAATGTCTGAGGCTTCTAAAATTTAAGAGAAACCTAAAGGCTACAGTCAACAAGACACATGTCTGATAAAATATGATGAAATGTTCTGATTTCATAATAGAAATCTTAGTGGGTCTTTGTGGGTCTTAGCCTTCCACAAAGTTCCCTGTACAATACAGTTTGAAAGCCATAGGGCCTGTGTTTGTAAATAAGTTTATTTTGGGGACGGTGCAACAGAAGTATTTGCTAAATAGGAGTGCTGTTGAAAAAGAAATGTGGAGCCATAGCCCCTACACAAGGTTGGAGCAGAGCCTTAGTTAAGAGATGAATTATACTGTAAACTAACATTTCGTCTTCCTTTGTGTAGACACAATACTTCAGCCCAAGATTCTGAAACCCTGTATATATTTCTATAGCTGTTTAGTTCAGATCATTTTTAAAACATCATTGTACTACTTGCTTAAAATGAGTAACAGCAGGAAAAGTGGCAAAGACAATAATAAAGCAGTCAATTGACTTCCAAAGCTATCAGCATTCATCAATTAAAATATTTACTTTTGACACAAGTCCTAATTAATTAAAAACATTCAATCCAGCATTAAAATAGAGGTTCAGGCTACTCATTTTACTCCTGGAACAAAGTCACTTGCTTTCAGGATTAGGAAGACAATGGCATCCGGAGCAAGCATAACCCCTCTCCCCTCTTATTACAGTTAATCGGGAACATAAATACTATAATGGAGCTGATCCCCTGCAAACTCACCAGGCTGTGCATAATTTCCACTCCAGCTGGATTCACTGTGAGTGCCTCATCATACAATTGCTTGGCCTCCTCCAAATTGCCTTTCATCTCTGCAAGCCGCCCACGCATGTACAGTACAGCATGCGAAGTGGGGAAAAGACTGGCTGCCTCCTGGATACAATAGCCTGCTTCCTTGAGATGCTGTTGCTCCATGAAGAGTTCAGCTGAAAAAAAAGAAAGGAAAGGAAGGAAAATAAAACACCACCCTACCATTAGTTGAAGTAATTCAGACACGTTTCTTCACATTAACTACACTCTTCTCTTAAAAATATTAAACCACAAGGGCATGATCCTGCAAAGTGCTTACTACTATGGTTAGTGTTTACTATTATAAGTGAATTAACATTACAAAAATATCCATTCATTGAAGTGCTATATATATGTATGTTTATGGACATTTTTAGCTGTTATCCTGACTGAGGATGGCCTTGAAGATATATAAGAGTGTTTCTTCAATCAGGATGTAAACATATGCTGAACTGATCCCTAAGCAAGCACGGCTGGTAGCTACTTGGAGCTGTCATATGCATTTCCAAATAATCTGGGGGGAAAAAGAACAGAAGAAGCCGTCACTGTCTACTAAGAAGTTTAAACATGTCAGAGTAATAGGATACATCTGACTGAGTTGGATATTATTTAAAAGACCATTTCCACATTTTAAAAACTGATCAAAAATATTCTTCTCTGCTCATGTGCTTAGTTCATGAGATGGCTGTCTCGGGTTTTTAGACTGTCTTTAAAACAGAAGGCTTGCATTATAAGGACTTATTTATATTATGCATACCTACATTTACTTCCTCATATATGCTCTACAGAAAAATAAAAGGGAACTCTGGGAAGAATTTAATCGATCATTTAATTTCTTCACTTACCAGCAACTATCCCAGTTGACTTTGTCAACTTATTTGCTATCAATTCTTCTCTCATGTTAAATATAAATTTCAGAACATTTCTCAGGATTTATCAAGTACTGCAAAAGGCTTCCTAAGCGAATGGCACTGACCATACAAAGGCTGCTCCTTGGCCTGCCTGACATGACACTGAGATCACAAGCAGCACTTCTACTGGAACACTAAAAGAGATCGTGTCCAAAAATGATATTGTGGCTAAACATCCTTCCCCATTGGATGTGGTTCTTTTGACAGGAAGAATACACTCAAATGATTCTTAGCCATCCCTAGGTTTTGCTACAGATAAATGTCATTCTCTAAGGTTGTCAACATGAGAACAACATTAATTTTTCTGTGAGAACTAGACTCTTGAAAAGTGACTCATATGCATTTCTGTCTGCTTAATCACAACAAAATCTCAGTGCGTATCCCCTCCCCTGGCTCCAGGAGGGTGCCGTTATCTCTAATAACGGAAAGCAAGGCCACGTATCTTGTGGCAGAGCAGAGGAAGTGTTGAGCCTTATTCCAAAGTTTGTGGGAGGACAGTATTTTACTTGCACCTCCCAAGGAACAGAGCATTTTCCTGCCAAGTGTTGCCTGGCAGCCGATGCTGTGCTTGTGGTAATACTGAGGATGGGCATCTGCAAAGTGCTGATTCACAGCCTTAAGAAAAAAAATTCATTTGCAAAGTTAGAAAAAACAGAGCAGCATAAAAGAAGAGGTGAAATCTTGGTACTATTTGAAGTCAAAAGAATTTCTGGATATTGTTATAGTAAAAGCCCTATTAGCAACCAACAGTGCAATGTGACTTGTTTCATTTCAGAAAAGAACCAGGAGAAAGAGGGTTTAGATGTGAAATCATGTAGAGCCTGTGATTCAATGCATACAAAATGGAGAGTAGTTATTCTTTCTTTCAACGTTGCCTGTATATCTTCTTCAGTAATAACAATTATTTAGAGGACCTGCAGCAACACAGAATCTAAATAAGATCTACAAATTGTATTTTATGGTATGGTAATGTAGCATATTAAAGCCCAGTTCATTTCTTTGCAGGCTGAATAGTCAATAAAAATGATTTAATGGTGTGGGAGGTCTAATTTGCATTAAAAAAAAGCATACGAGGTGCCTTTGGGTTAAGAAAGGAAAGGAATGCACCCACCTAGCTAAAAATAGACATTAGGGGAAATCACCTAGGCTCACATTAAAATGTGTTTTCTGTAAACTCATTTTTCATTTCTGTTACATGCTCATTTTATTTACAGATGAACAAGATACACTTCCGCAACATGGAATAAAAGCACAGCTACAGGTAGCAATCAAAACCAAAAAATTAAATCTACTATGGTAATACTCCTCTTCACCACTGTACTGAAATGTTTGTCTTTGCATTACCTGTGTAGGTAGCTCCCTGTCCATGGAATTATTTGAGATATCTCCTTGCATCACCTAATCAGGCTGTAAATAAACTTCTGGTCTTTCTGGTCAACATAGCAAGGTACACAACGAAGTTCCAATAGGAGAAGATGCAACACCCAAAGCAGGAGGTATCTCCGCAGGGTTAAACAGGTAGAGAAGATCTGTAATTCTTACTCTGTGAAAGGTTCGATGCTTCAGGGAAAACACCGATGAACCTCAAACTCTTGGACTACATAGTTTTTGGTACTAACATTCTCTGCAGCTTTGAATCCAAAGGCTGTATTTGCCAGTTTCCTTGCAATCTCTTATACCATCTTCATAAGAGCTTGAACAAATTTACAAACAGCTTTGAACTAGGGACTACCAGAGGCTCTGCGAACACACAGAATGATGATCATCCCAGAAGAACCACCTCATCTGGTAGCCTCTTTGGAGTAAGGCTATAAACTGTGAGTGCAGATGATTAGCAGGACATACTTGATCCATTTTTACCCACAGGTATGGGCTGGGACAGTGTGCACCTTGTGCATGGGCAAAGGCAGACAGAACTGTGCACTGTCTCCTTCTCTAAGGTTTGAGCTTGCATACACCGAGACCAAGAGGTCCACCCTACTCTGATTTACTTTTTTGCCTCGTTCACATCATGCTTTCTTATGGCACATACTGTCCAGCTCCTTTTTCCTCTCCAAGATAAATGATTTGACAGGGCTCTGTTAAGGAGCCCATCTGAGGTGCAGCAACAATGTAATCTAGTCATGTCTGCATCACAGGCCTTGTCAGAAGAGTATATTTGCCTGCCATCACCTTAAATGCTGACGCTATTCCCAGCTTCCTAAGCGTTTCAAAGTGGTGTCAAGAGTGACTGCACTTGTCATCACAGAAGCAGCAACAGCTGTAATTCTAGCCCAAATGAAAGGGCTTTGAAGTGTATTTCTGTGACGTGAACCACCCAAGAGTTAAAATTTCATTCTTCGCGAACCACGTTCAGTGTTATCCAAGATGCAGCACTTAACTCCCACAAGCAGCCTGCTCCACATCATCCTATTCAGTTTGTCAGCTGGCTCTGAAGTGCCGATCTGCTCTCCTCCACCCGAAAAATGCTACTGCGCAATGACAAGGCAAACGCAACACAGCCAAACGACCAGCAGCCCCTCACCCTTTCAGAAGGTGACACAGGTCACAGGGGCACAAGGAGAGGTATTGTCTCTTCCATAAAATTCATCTGCTTTCAGGAGCTATTAATTCTTGCTAGTGCAGCAGCCCTTAGCCAGCTAGGAAGGCCCACTCCTTCGGGACTGCATCAGTGCCTACAGAGCTATTAGCATGACAAAGGGCTCTCCCTCCATCTTGCCATTGCCTTTCCCTGAGAGGACGTTTAGTCATTGCCCCGCATTATGACACCACCTGCACGCTGCAGTTTGACAATCCGCAGGCAGATTAGATAGAGGAGTCCTGAAGCCATCACCCAGCTGCAATCATTGCCTTGGATACCACCTTCAGCACAGGAAAGGTAGAGCGAACACACACTATGCTCCTGCCTGCATGAGCTCGGCCACTTGCACTTTTGAAAAAGGCAACAAACTTACCTCCTCAGGGGCTGTCTCCGCAACCAAAAGTGCAAGAATGACTACTGGTAGTTAACTGCAGCCCAGACCTGCTTTAAAATTACAAGTTTCAGGTATCAAATGGGCTGAAATGGCCATTTAGAAGTGGCAGAGTTACAACAAGCTACTCTCTATACTAAACAGTGTGATAAAAAATTATTTGAAATACAGCAAAGCCTGTCACAGGGTACCTGGTTCCTCTAAGTGAAGTGGGATGCTGTCACTTTTGGCAAGAGCAGTTTCTCGGGTCGGAGAGGAGGTTTGGCACGTGAAACTGTTAGCAAGAGGACACCCAGAAATACTATGAGGAGCAAACTGCCAAGTTGTAGGGAATGAGGCCACCACTGATTTATGTAACACAAAACATGTCTTTTACACTTTTTAAGCCCTCTCTTGAAACATTGATTACGGGCTATAGACATAGAAGCCGTTTCTTTGACTATCAGGCCTGTCGAGTATAAATTCCCATTTTCCTTCCAGAGATATTTCTGTCCCTGCTATTGATTGGTGTCTTGCTTTTCCCTTGAAGACTGGATATACCTTATCCCTCATCTCAAGGTTACTGAGAAACAGGAGGATGTGGAAATTTCTGCATGGTACCCCTGGCAGTGAAAAAGATTTTTCTCCATTTTCCAGCATGGGAGCTAGAGATTGTTTAGCATGGAGCACTGCTAGCTGTTTCCTTCATACGTGAGTGTTCCACACACATGCACATTTGCACACCTCAGAAAATGAGAAAACACATATGGGCTTTGCAGATCATCTGTGCCATTAGATTATCAGTGCACAAAGTTCCCCATCCTGCTTCAGCAATGAGAAATACTCAGAAACCTCAGAGGAATCAGGGGAGCAATTAAGAGTGCCCGGTAGTGACATGAGGCAAAGAATCCTTCTGACTTTTTCAGAAAATAAATACAATCTGAAGATTCTACATAAAAACTTTGTATCCCCCTGAGGACAGTCTGATTAGGAGAAATGTGGGGTTTGATCATGTTGAGCCTGCACCAGAAAGTCTAGGATAGAGCTTGCTAAATCGAGAGATTTAACAGACCCACAGTTGGCTGCTTAACTTCATTAGTAACACTGAAAGCAATCTAACCTCACTTTACCATTTCTACCTGCAGAGTGAAGTGCTCCTAGGCCCTCCTCGTAGGCAAACACTGCCGGGCAGCCATCTTTACGGCATTCCTTCATTCCCCCCAGCGCTAGGTTTGTGACAGAACCCTCCCTCCTCTTCTCCTCCCCAGGCTCCACCTTCCCGCACTGCTTTATATCCCTGTACAGAGCCACAGAAATCATCATGCCTGTGCAGTGGAAGCATTCAGGCAGGGAATGGGGAATTCTGAAACCTAAAAGCACTTAAAAAAAAAAGTAAAGAAAAATATGTGAATTGCTACACTAACCAGTGCTGCATGGGGGATAGCGTCTGACCCCTGCTGTAGCAGGGTCAGCACAGACATCTCCCCAGGCTGCCGAACTCCTTCAGCAGCAGAGTTAGGAATTCGAGCAGGCTCCCAGTAGCTAGAGGTGCTGCACAGGGAGAGAAGAACACCCGAATGCCTGTGTGTGAGCCATGCCCCACTGTGCAGGCACCGCAGGGAGCGGAGGCAGCAGTGTGGGGCAGGCAGGGGCGCTGCTCCCTGCGCCCTGGGGACGCGGGCCTGTCAGGGCCCAAGGGCCCCGGTGACATTTGCTCGTGGAATGAAGCCTGTTTCCTCTAACACAGCTTATTTCCCAGGAATTGGCCCATACTGAATAAAATAAATAAATCGCAAGCATTTTGTGAAGGGAAAAAAAGGAAGTTCCTGCTGTACATAACTCGGGGGAGCAGATGTTTTTCCATTAGCTCACTTCTCTCTGCTGCATTGTCTGCCTTTACATTTCTCATTTATAGTATGTTCATTAGAACGTTTTTTTTCTTTTCCTAGCATAAACTTCCAGCCCGTTACTGAGACAGCAGGTAGCTCTCTGCAGCCCCTGCTGGGAGCACAGGGCACAGGTATCCCAGCCAGGGGAGTCCTTCCTCCAAGTGCACCTTTAAGCGAGCGCAGCTCTACCTGGCGAGGCTGCAGCCTGCGCTGCCGGCGTTGGGCCAGGCTTGGATCCAATTACCAGCCCTCCTCCGCCGCCAGTGGCCATATTTGGTAAAGTATCGGGTTAGTCAAGAAGCTGAATTGGCAGATATGAAGTACTAGTAAAGACAAACAAAGTGGACATTGTAGTAAAAAGCAAAGCTTAAAATAATATAGCAACAGGAGCTGGAGTAATAGCATTTATTAAAACTGGCTTGCAGCTTTCTAAAACATGCTGTATAAATAGCGCATGCAGTTATTACTGCCTGGAAATATAACCACACATCCTTCAGATAAAAAATCACTCTAGCTACCCAAAGAGCTTAAAACCTTTTTTTTTCTACCCAAAGGAGTTAAAACTTTTTTTTTTTTTTTAAAACTTTTTGCCCTGTTTTGCTCTCTGGGTCAAAAGTGATCTCATAAAAATGTAGATTAAAGGTAAAATCTGGTCATAAATCCAAACCACTACAAATACATACTTGTTAGCAGACAAGCATGGCTGTAATTTCTAAACAGAAAACAGGAGAACTGGAATGATTTCAAAAAGGAAAAAAAAGGGATACAAGCAGTCCCTAGGCCAGAGATTTCTCTCTGTAACGGTAGCAGCAGCATCACCAGCAACCTCCAGGACCCCTCTTGCAGCTCTCCAGGGAACAAGAAGTGGAAGGCGCTAACAAGCTCCACCAAAGGCACCAAAATTTCTCTCCAAGCTGAGTTGAAGCTGTCAGTCATGCAAAGCTGACCAAGAAGAAGAAATGGGCTCATGGTGAGATGCCCAGCGTGGCCTGGAGCTGCACCTGCGTGAAGGCTGCAGTGCCACCCCCAAAATGGGGCTCCGAGAAAGACAGTCTCTGCTTCTTGGGCTTGGGGCCAAGGATAACTCTGTGGATTTCTAATGCAAAAAACCTAATAGGATGATTCCGTCCTTTAAAGAAGCCATCACATTTCAAGAGGACAAGAGGGCTCATTATTAAAAGGGATAAGAGAGGCCTTTGCAGCAAAACCCGTAGAGTGGGCAGGGTATGCCTGCTAGCTACCCTCCAAACACGCCTGGGACGGAGATGGAGAGCTGGTGGAATCTTCATCTTAGGGGATACTCAAAACCTGATGGACGTGGTCCCGGGCAACTGCTCTAGGCAACCTTGTTTGTGCAGGAGGTTGAACCAGATGATTTTTACAGGTGCCTTCCAACCCCAGCTCTTCTGTGCAACCTGCTATATTCCCTCCTGCAGATGCCTGATCTCCAAGCTTGTCTAACAAGAGGTGGGTTGACATAAGATTAGTAGTGGGAAATCAGCTTAACTGATGTGTGCAAGAGAGGAGGGCTCTTTCTAGAGACCAAAGAGGCACCAAGCAGCTCCTTGGTTGCTTATTAGAGGCTACAAAAATATGGACTGGACTAGACGATCTCTAAAGGTCCCTTCCAACCTTAATGATTCTATGATCCTACGATTAACTTGCAGACAGGCAAGACAAAATCCACTAGGTACTGCTGCAGTGAAAACCAAGAGACAACATACATTATGGCACAGCACTTTTGGAATGACAGTTACACTTGCAAAGCTCTTTAATCATCGTTTATCTTTCCTACATAACTGTGCTGGGCATAATCACAGAAAAGTTACAGATTACAACATGTAAGTCTATGTTACTGCTTATGTGCAAGATAAGCATCCTTATTAGAGCGGGTAAAAGAGTAACGATTTGCACAGTTCACAGGCTCAGCCTTCGGCCGCTGCTCGGGGAAAGCACAAGCGCTCGGGCACTAATTGCTAAACACGCTGAGAGCGCAAGGAGGTCTTCCCGGCTCCAAGAGCTGAGGACCACTTATGTTCAGGGTGCAGGTTCAGGGTGAGGCAGTAACTGCTCCTCGCGGTTAGTTCCACCTCAAAGCCCCAACACACACAAACGCTCTCTGTGCAGCCGCTTGTGCTGGCTCTGGGGCTGGGTTTCATTGCTGGAGGGCAGCAAGAAGAGCCTCATATGGCTGTGGGATAGTCTTTTTCTTTTGGTATTTTTTTTTTCTAGCATAAGCACAGAAAGCTCTAACTGGATCAATCAGTTGGTACCATTAGTTTTCGTGCCTTGGGATATGAAGAGGCACAGGAGCTGTAATGGCTTTAATGGAACACAGAAGGGATTAGAGGCCATACTTACACACAGAGGCATGGCCAGCTGCATCCTGTTAGCATCTTTCCTATCCTTAGAGAAGATGGATGCTTTGTATAAATTCACTGTACGAGGTTAGGAAATTGTAATGATTTTATCTAAACATGTATGAGTCATCCTAAAAAGGTTATAGTGTTAATAACAACAACAACAAAAAACAATAAACAAGTCATTTCCCAAAGGCAGATGAACACCGTCCTTCCTTAGAGATAGGAAACTGAGGTATGAAGTCAGGAAATTTGCCTAAAGTCAAAGGATGAGTCATTGATGGAAGGAGGACAAGTGCAAGATAAACCTAATTGAAATTTCCAGCACATTGATGTGGATCTTTCACGAATATGAAAGGACTCTGGATGCAGATGTGCGGATCACCTGTTGTTTTACATAACTCTTCATTTCAGGGGAGCTGCAATGCAAAAGCATTTAGTAACCTCAACTGCTGTTTACTTCTCCCCACACACCTTTTTTTAAATGTTATGTTCTATTTTGGAATTAATTATCTTCTTATGAATATACATGTTCCTCCTGTCCCCTCCTTCCGCATGGGAAGGATTCCAGGAGACAGGGCCAGTGATACTCTTTTGGACCCTTCTGCTCACTCTATCCAGTATAAGATCCATGGTACTGTTAGCAGAAAATGGGCAGGACCTCAAAGGAGTTCATTAAACTGCATTCCATAACAACCAACTGCAGTAATGAAACTGCACAGCAGTTACAGTATATATGTGCAAAATATCAATCCTGACTCGAGATCAGGTAAGAGTAAATGTGAAACAAAGCAAAGATTAAGAAAATGATGGATTAACACAGGAAAGTTATAGTAGATAAAAAGAAAGCCTAGTTAAAAGAATTTAATTAACAGTTTGGAGAAAGGCACACAGTGATTCACAGAGAAAAGTAATTGTAACCATTCACAGCTGGGTCGCAGCAAGCGCTAGGTCTTTATTGCTTTTGTCTTTTCACACTGCAGCAAAAATGTAAACTGCCTACCGCAATCTGCAGCATGATGGACAACAGACACCTGACTTCTCAGCACAATAAGCTCCACTTTATTTCTCCCACTAACCTCCTCTCCAGTCTTGAATCAGGAGCATATATGGAATAAATCAAAGCCTTACTAGTGATTTTGAAGCCCACAAGCACATCATTGAAATTTGATTGCTCACAAGCAAATAGGTGAGCAAGTGTGATTAACGTATAGGATGCATAGGATTTCTTTTGTTCTTTAAATAGGTTTTAAAAGTTAGCCATATTCTAACAAAAAGAATGTAATGTGTTTTATAGAAGTGAAGTCTAATTGGTAGAAAATGGCCCACAAAACCAGCTATAAAAATCTTTCCCAAGAAGTAGGGTGAGACTGACAGGTTTTACATGAGAATTGCCAACTGTACAGATATGAAAATGAGTATTTGAAAGGTTCTCCTGCATACCAGAACAGCAAATTATCAGCTAGGTTCTAGCAGGCTCTGCTCTTTTCTTGTTGCAAATGGTAGCACAGAGATCTAAGAAGTAATCAGAGCACTCTAATGTAATTTCAGGCACACAACTGTGGGTCCAGTTGCAGAAGAAAAGCTGCATCTCTAAAAGCAAAATTGCAGGGTCAGAATATTTAATCCACCCTGAAATGCTGGAATGTAAATGGCAGAATATGCCGAGTTCCTCACTGAGTGCCCTACATAAAACTCTTTCACAAGTTTGGAGGTCACCCCTGGGGAGAGCTCTTTCTCACTGCACAAGCACGGCTGAGATATCCCTGCAAGACTGTCTCAAACTGACATGCAGTCTACAAGTCCCCAGGAAAAAACAGCCATGGAAAAAATGAGTGGAGGACTTTCACTTACTGATTTTCACTTAACACTCAGCTAAGATTGGAACATTCCCAGTCTAATAACATTTAATATGTGGCTTGCCCAGTCTTATTAAGGGGAAATAAGAAGCAAAATGAAAATAAGTACCCCTATCAACTACCATTTGCTCTGCTGAGCCTCTTCTTTCAAAAACATATTTTTCTGAAGACTAAAGTTTTCCATATATTAAGAAAAAATAGAGATAAGCTGAAAAAAATCATACTACCGCATTTACATATTCATTAGATTGAATGAAAATAATACTAAAAAAACAACTGGGGTAGATGGGCAGATTTTATTTAGTATAAGATGCTGAAGCAGCTCTGATTTCAACTACTCTATTAATATTTATGTTGTATCATTCAAATGGACACCAAAAACGCTATCAGAAAACACTGTCACTTTTGAAATTCATGGATAAGAGGCACACGGAGAACATCCACAAAGCAGTATTTTAAAGTGTGAAGAAAATAGGAACCTCTCCAGAATTAGAGTTTCCTCAGTCTTTGCTGAGGATGTCATGCAACTTGGATATAAGAACAGTTTTTGCATGATCTCTGCCATTGGATGATGGAGAGAAGGGAATCCCAGGTTGTCCACAAACACCAGGCTTACCAGCCTGATGGTCAAAGCTTACTTACCAGCTTGTAGCCAAATTTGTTCAAGAGTTGTCCACAGCTGCAGAGGTCCTTGTTTCAGTGCAGTGCTCTGCATGGTTATTTCAGACATGGCCTGTTCCAGTCTTGATGCAGCAACAGAAGAAGCTCGCTGTGATCCTACACACCAAACAAATTTAAAAGAACAGAACATTTTTATACTTCATAACGTTTCTTTGACTCATTGGACAGCAGGCCCGATTCTCCACTCCTCTACATCAGTTTTGTGTCTTAAGACCTCCACTGACATTCGTGTAACTACTGGCTTTATAAAAAGACAATTTATTGAAAAAGAAACAAACAAAACCCCCCACCAAACTTCTAAATTACTCAAAGTCTGCAGCTCAAAGAAGTGAATTAACAGATAGACAGCAATTTTATAAAGGTTGGTCTAATATCCATTGGGGAAGCAACTGTATTTTTCTTGTTTGGACAGTAGGATTCTATCACTGGATACATCCTCAGAATACCTATTAATAACCTGCTTTATAAGCACATAATCACCACACAATTACAAAATTAATGTAAAATCTTAGTAAAACACCACAAAGTAGGTAGGGACCATTCATATTGTGCAGAGATTTGAAGTGACATCAATACAGTTCTATAGCTTGTTTTTTTTTTTTCATTTATCTTTGGGGAGCAGAGCAGCTCAGTGCTTTGCGTATATTAACCTTTACTTCGTGCTGTAACACCTACGCAAAAGTAAAATTTGCAACCACATGTCTGAGAACAAAATATCACCTCACATCTATTCCCAGGAATAATGTCTGGACAGAGACCATAGTCTGAAGTACAGCATGCAGGATTATGCTGGTGAGCCAGCCTCTCACAGGAGGACCAAGACAGCAAAGCAAGAAGCTACAAAATAAGATTTCAGAGTTTGATTTCTAAAGCTTTGGAAAATAAATAATTTAATATATTCAGCTTTAACATGACTCTAAGGATGAGAAGTGCTCTCTCTTGAGAGTTACTGTGACTGAAGCACTAGTCCTGCTTAATACAACTCTTCAGTTTATCCCTACAGGATGACCTTGTAGACCACAAGATCCTGGAGCTAAAATCCTACTTCTTGCAGAATGGACATTGAAGAAATAGCAGATTCTAAGAACAGACATTTGGAGAAGTTGGGATGGTTCTGGGCAAGGGAAGGACAGCAGAGTAAGAACCCTGTTGTGCAGATGCACAATAAGCAGTCTTTTTGGAGGGAAGCAGGTGCTTTCCCAGCTGGAGAGCGCTGAGGACATGGCAGCACCACCATCCAGAGGGACTGCGGTGGCGGCAGGCGAAGCAGCTCTGTTTCCCGGGCCGCGCTCGTGCGAGCACTGAGTGAGAATGCAGCCTCCTGCATGAGGGCAGCCCTGTTTCTGAGCACACGTGTTTGCACAGGCACCTGCACGACAGAGAGCAGAACGCAGCCCACAGCTTTTATGCAACCCGAGGCACTGCTGCCTGCCTGTGAGAAAGATGAATGTCTAGGGAGAGGCTGCGGATGCAGCTCATGGCCCGGAGGGGAAATAGCTGTCCCATTATCTCACTGCTAACAAATGCCATTTATTTTAAGCAGAACAACTTCAAAACGAGCCCTGCAGTGCTCAGCGCACGCGCCTCCCACAGCTCACTTGGAAAATGCAAATGTGCTCTTCCTCGATGCATTTTTAAAATTCCTACGTGTTTTCTAAGACATGCCTGATCTAACGCTCCAAGAAATGACAAAGCAGTAATGTAGTAATTACGGCTTTAATGGTACAGTAAAAGCTGCTCAGCTTTGTACAGCGAATTTATTTTATTTAACAGTTTATTTAACAAATCAATCTTCAGCCTGTTTCACTGTATGGAATTCCTCCCCCTGCCCATCCCACACACGCTCTTCTCCCTCCTTCCACTTAGCAGATATCTCACTGAAACATGACTCCAAGGAATTCTAAGTCAGAAAAGGGTTGTTTAATATAGGAAAAACTAATAGACACTCATCCCAAGTAATGCAAAGCCCCAGCAGCATTTCTTCCACTGGATATGCAACAAGAAGTTTGCCACGTGAATGGCTGCTGTTGCTGTTTAGGAACATTCAAAGCTAGGTCTGGCTCTCCTTAGATGATGGCACCCTTAAGAGCTCTTCCTCTTCCAAACAAATCTAAGGAGACTATGCCACCATAAGACAACTTGGGGCATCTTGGAGAGGTTCACACATTGCTGTGAGGCTGAACAGACGCTGCTATTCCAGTCCTTTGATGTTTATTTTTCCTTGCTATTTAAACTCAAGCAAGGAAGGAAACCACACGAGGTAGAGAAAAGAGGACCTTTCCTGTCCTTGCATGGTATCAGGCTCCTTGCTCCAGGTGCACCCACGCCAGCTGGAAAGGCTGCCTCCACCCCAGCCTACACACACAAGCTTGTTCCTCCTCCACTTCCCTGCTCCCAAGAATGCTCCCGAATGCTCCGCGGCCCAGGATAGCACTTCAGGAGAAGGTCTTGGCCAGCCTGGCCTATTTGGAACGCAGCAGGCACCAGCACTAACGGGCGGAGGGCGACACAGCAGCCCCTCGGACCCAGCGCTGCCAGAGCCAGGAGACGGCACTGGCAGCACTGGGCGGGGGGCAGGACCACACCACCGTGGCTCCCATCCTGTGAGGAGGGAGACAGAGCGAAAAAGCACCAAGTGCCATGAAAAATGACTCTGTCTCATTGCAAAATATCTTTTCCTAAAGAAATATGGATCTTTCCATACAACAACAACAATAAAAAAGGCATAAAACCTGCCTAACAGAACTTTAACGTCATGCCTCATGTCATACATGCAAATATTGGCATAAGAAGATATCACTTCAATTTGTTATTTTAGTGTAATCTCCTTCTCTTTTTAATAATTCCACTAGACAAAGCATAAACTTCACATTTCACAATAAAGCCCTCCACACACTTTCAAAAAAAAAAAATGGTTTTGATGTGATGAGCTCAGTGTAGAAGCCATACAAGATATACCTAAATAATTTTAAAGCATTATTTTAAGATTGTCATAAGACCAAAAAGAAACAGGTTTGACATTTTACATTGATGAAAAAATAGAAATCAAAATAGAAATGAACCACAGTAGATTTACTAGGCTTATAAGAAACACAGAATTCCCTAGTCTAAATCAATTCAGGCAAGAGCATTATAAGATAAGACTAAATCAGAAAAAGAATGAAAGAGCGAGGCAGCTGACTGCTATCAGCGAATTCAGCTAGGAATTCAGCTGCTTCAGTCAGGGGGAGATGAGAAAATAAAGAGGAATTAATCATTCTGGCAGCCAAACTAAAATTCTAGCACAGCAAATAATCTCATTGTGGCCTACCAAGGGATAGGCTGGTAATGTGGATGTGGTAACCTCTGCTTTGGTGACAGAGTGCCCAGGTGCTGCAGCGACACTATTGCCCGCTCTTGGGGGATTTCATGGGGGAAACTGCTGTCTGCTCCAGGATGATGCAAAACCCAGACCCCCTCCCTCCTTCAAAGCAGCAAGAGCAGATGCAGCTCCAGGGAGGAGTGAGGTCGGGGTGCCCTCACCACTCTTCCCTCCTCCTTCTTCTGGGTGTTCAGAGAAGGCCCAGGTGGGACAGCACCTCCCGCAGCCACAGAGGAGAAGAGCTGCAGCGCACGGCGCAGGGCGGCCACTGTGAGGGGACATGTGCCGCGCTCACCCCATGGGGGTGCAGCTCCACTAGCACCAAAACCTAGATTCTCTGAGGAGGAGGAGGGGAAAGATTCCTTAGACACAGCCAAGCTACATTCAGTGCAAATCATTTTTCATGTGTGAAAAGCTGCTTTAAGGTTCATACTTCCCATTTATTGGCTCCTTCTGGCATGCAGCACCACAGTGTACAGCACTTGGCGCTGAGCTACAACTGCTGCCCTGTGTGCCAGCTGCCAGGCCTGGGGCAGATACTCACCTAGAACCCTGGCTGCAGCGCATGGAAGTGCCTGCTCCCGTGGCTTGGGAGGAGGTGCTGCAGGTCAAGAAAGCTGCAGGAGCTGCATGAGAGGGCTGTGGAGGAGATGCTTCCGGGAAGGAGCTCTTAGGAAGGTGGTGCCCCTGAACATAAAAACCTTATGGGCTCTGCTGGTGACAAGCGCTCTCAAAAAATCCAGGTGTGCTGCGAGATGGGTACAGCTCTGGCCTGGCTAAGCTCCTGTTCTGCAGTCCATTACAAAGCAAGGCAAGGGATTCCTCAAAGAACAAGAGCACCCTCTGCTAGAGCTGAAGCACCAGGCTGAGCACCAAAAGCCAGGCACTGCCCCAGTAACACAACCGGAACTAGGTGGACACGAATGTGCTGTGCCACAAACATATCTTTTGTTTTCTATTTCTATCCCAGTAATGCTTAGTGAGATATTTCTGCAAACTATCTACAGTATCTTTCAAACCACTTTCACAGTACGTATCCATTAAAACCGGAAGTTCATTTTACTGCGCAGTATCAGGGATGAGAGGGGATATTTCTGCAGGACTTCACCATTACATTCTAATGATTTTGTAACACCAGGAAACTTCTTTCCATCCCAGTCACTGACTTTTCCAGATCATTCTCAACATGCCAAACAGCGTGTCATGTATTTCATTTAGGACATCCGCTTTATCTGCCTGTGCAGTGTCCTTCATCTGCGCTCTATTTGTCTTGTTCCCTTTAAGGAAGCTGAATATTATAGAACATTGATCATATAAACAGTGAGAAAAAAGGATTTAAACCAAGTATGGAGACTCACCTCAGCAAAGGGTAATACAAGGGAAGTGGCATAAGCAGATCAAAAATTACATAAATATATGTATATGGAATCGGCAAGATCACACTGTCATAAATACAGACCCTAGGGGCTTAACATTGCAAACAAAAGTAAGAGCAGACACTGAATAATACTGTGATGCCTAAGTGTTTGTATGCACAAGACCCACCCTTGCAATGCATTTTAAAAATCAGGGGAAGGTAAATGGAGTTACGCACATGTAATTGAATAAAAGTCATATATATATTGCATATGCCTTCCTCTTCAGCCCTGTATGCTGGGTGTGTGCATTCAGTTTTGCCAATAATAGATGTTCAAGATTAAAAACTGAACAAACCATAATCTCATGACCTTGAAGCACAAGGCTTGCTTAAAAGCTTTTAAAAATAAGTAAATTTTCATACTTTTTTTGTCCATTTTTGCAACCCGTAATGTTCTTTTTTTCCCCTCTAAGTATTTCTCTGTATCTGTAAGGGTAGAACGTTTCTTCCCCAATAGATAAATAAATGGCAAGTTTCCCACATAATTATCTGCTTTTGAGAGCTGGGGTTTTAAAGGAAACACCAGATATCATGAGACTCATGATAAAATCACAAGTCAGCAGTACAGTTCCAAAGTTTCCTTCACCCTTCCTGCCAAGATTAGCTTTGATGTCTCAGTTGTTTATATCTGATGATATGTGCTACTGTGGCCGTATGTTTTCCATATAGCAAGCATCACACAGTTTATGCACAAATTCAAGACCCAATCATGGTTCTGACAGAAATGACATTCACATTCAGCTTTCCAGCTTAGCTGGCATGATCAGGACACTTAAAAGGGTTAAACTTGTGAGGGGACTAAATTAGTTATTGCAGAGGTTTAATATACTCTCTCCTAATACACTTCATGCTCATCTCAGAGCTTTGTAAAAGAAAGCAGGAATCTATGTCCTTGTTTTTATGACTGAAGAAGCCAAGGTACAAATAAATCACAGTGGCTCACTCAGCAGCACAGAAGCAGCCCTGCAACAGGTCTGAGGGAAGGGTCCAGATCCTGACTCCCATCCCAGAGACCTCCCCACCAGAAAATATCACATTCTTCTCTCGTGAAAGTACGTATTTAGGACAGGCAAGCAAAAATCTTGTTTCCTCACCAGAATCAGTGTCATGAGCATCCGGGATTGTGAGGTGCATTCCGTTATGCTTTTTGATCATCGGCACTTCTGTCACACTGCTTTCTTTCTCGGAGCCACTGAAAAGGAATAAAATCCATTCAGCCACCTTTCATCAGGGAGACCATATTTTCCTCAGAGCACGCAATAATCTCATCTAATTTCTACTCAATCTGAAAACTCAGTCTTCCTGGTGCAGGTGATCAGCCCCTTGAATGGGTCATTTTAACATCCCTAGCCCTCCAAGCGGAGTGGAAATCAAACATTCAGTGACATGGTGAAGGCAAGGGCTCCAGGAGATGTTGCCACCAGTGATCTACGTAACTGCTGGGGTCTTTGTGAACCATTGCACAAGCCTGGAGGCAGATCAGAGAACCCCTGACACTCCCCAGGAAGCATCACTGTCCCTTGGGTTTATCTGCAGAAGGATTTGTTCATAGGACCCCTACGCTAATCCTTTCAAAGCAGACCAATTATCAGCTTCCGCACAGGTGCAAATTTCCTCTCTTCAAAGGGATTATGTTCTCCTCCTTGGGAGCAGCAGGAAAATAAAAGCTACTACATAGCACTGCACTATCAAAGGAAGAATATCTGCTCTGCTCTTTGACTTGACTTCTGTACTCAGCAGAGGTCTTCCAAAGGAAATGCCGATAAAACCTTAGGTGCCTAAATGGAAATCACTTAATGCAGATCTCCTCTGCCTTCCTGTCACCACACAGACTGCCATCGCCCTGGGATCAGATGGTGATGATACCTCCTCTCATCATCCATTAAGGGGCAAACTATCAAAAGGAAAAGTGACTGTCCTAGCTATTTTTTCTGGCACACTTCCAAGTGCACAGCTCAGCCTTTAGCCAACATTGCCCCAGGAAAAAAGTTATCACAGACCCCCAATTGCTCTGGATGCCTACTTTTCTAGACTAATCAGTCCTCTGGTATGGATTGTACAAGACTGTCTTTGAATTTGCATTAAGCTAGCAAAAGAATTCGCTTGGGACTGCTATTTGGTTTTAAACACGATTATTCTATTACCACAGAGAACAACAACAAAAGATAAACAAAGTCCTGTTCTTGCCAGCTATACAGTCTAGCACTGACAGTTACTTATTGGCATTCACAGCAGTCATAATCATATTTACAACAGCTAATTAACCTTTTATTTGGGCTTTGTAATCCAAATTATAATTTTTGTTAGTGGACCCTGAATTCTTGGGCAGTTGAACTTGTTCACGTAAACCTCTGGCCTTGGCTGGCTCCTGCACTGTTTTACACACTGACATCGCATTTGAAATTACTGTGGAAGATGTAGGGAAAAACTACATTCTCTCTCTTGCACCTCTGTCTTACCCAGCCTTGTCAGGGAGCTGCACGTGGAACGACAGGAGTATCTCCATATTGCAGGTGCATTTGGCTTGGTCTGCCATTATGCTTGGCAGAGGCCCAAAAAAGCCTAGCTGTTGTGAGGTAAAACATGTTTTGGTGCAGTAATCAGCACCAAGATGCCAGCATTTCGGGCATATGGCCAAACGTCGACTCATACATTAGGTGTCGACATAAAGGGCAGCTGCGGGGACAGCTCAATAGGTTTGGCCACAGTCAAAACTGACAACAGAAGATGAATATTCAAGATAGTCTTGATGGAGTGGCCTCAGTCAACAAAATGTATCTTAATACAGCCAATGACATGGCCTTTTACCTGCGAAAATGAACCAAAATCGCAGCCTAACAAGCAGGTGGAGCATATTCTGCAAACCGTAATTCTCAGAGGCTTTTATAGTCCCTGAAAAAGGCTGAACATGAGCTCCTCCTTCAAAACTGCAGCACAAAGCTTTAAGCCAAGAATGACTTTCCACACACCAAAGAAGGGACAGCAGCCAAGTAATTTGTCACACGCGTACAACACTGAAAGAGCTGATGGTGGGACGCCACATGTGGCTCCAACGGCCGTGTTTTAAAAGGCAGTTGAGAGAGTAAATAAAAAGAGTCACAACAAGAGCTGAAGGAAACACTTCGCTGTTACTGTTACCCCATCTGTTACTCACTTATCAGAAAGAAGACCAGAAAGGACTGGAGCATGGCCTATCAGTATCTGCCGGGGGAGAAAATACCAAGGACTGAAAGGCTCTTTAGTGAGAAAGTCATAATAAGATTGCAAAGCTGGGACACTAAAGCCAGACAAATGCAACCAAACATAATTAAAATGCAACTTTACAGTATAAGTCATTAGCTACTGACTGAATTAGTGTTATGTACACCAGACCTAATATTCTTTACACAAAGGCCAGCTTCTTTTTTTAAGAGGCCCTAAAAAATCTGTGTCCAAATACCACTGATAAAATTTTTCCTTGAGTTCCTATAAAAACCAACACAGAGCATTTTGTTACTGTTAGTTGATACTACTGCAATTTGCTTCAAACAAGAGGCTTCCCAGATCACTGAATCCAGTCTTTAATACTGCAGGTACCAATTTCATTCTTGTTACTCTACGTAACAGGCAGTATCTCCCAATACAGTGCATGGCATGAAGTATTTTTTTAGAAAGCTAAAAGGCCCACTGGGAATAACATAAAAGTTTCTAAAACACAGAAGTTCCTAAAAACAACCCTCAGTTTTCTTGTGCTTAGGTTTGTACAGGTGATGCTTATCAAAACTCTAAGACTGTTGCCTTTTGACTTTTTAAGTATAAGGGCCAAAAACTATCTTGGGACCCAAATGCAGCACACAAGGTTGAACTCTTTGTCTATTCTCCAACTTGCACCTTACTCTCTTCAGGCTCAAGTTTGCAGTCTTCCCTTGCAAGAGTAAGTCTTACTCTGTCCTATCTGTTCAGTTGGATTTGTTCAGCTTCATGAGGACTGCTTATGGCATAGAGATTATTCGCATGAGAGGTACAAGACTGAATCTTTATAAAAGATTCTAGGACTTATGGCAATCAGCAATTCCAGCCTGTAAGAGGCCATTTCTCTTCTGCTATATTAGTATCTTGATTTTTGTGTTTGGTCTGCAACTGATTAGCTAGAGCAACAAGAAATTTCTAATAATACCTCAAGGGCAACGCGCACATAGATATGCATCATTCCATACATACAGTTCTAGTGCTCATAAGGCCTAAGTAAATACGTACACAAATTGGGGGAATACTACAAGCTTTCAGCAGCTTGCTGGCATGACTGTTGCCATCAAATATGCTGTTTGTTGCCATCAAACACAACTTCTCTGGACATTAGACATAAAAGATAAGTATTGTGTCATCATAACTTTACCAAGATATTGTACAGCGAGACCACAACTGGGGCAGTGGATTGAGAAGGAAGAAACATCACTTGGTAGTTTTCACGTATCTTCACTTATTCAGCTCAGGACTGTGTCTTACCTCCACATTCCTGGGTGGTGAAAAGCACTACTGTCTTACTCACCAAAACTACAGCAAATGAATGCTTATCACTGCTGGGAAAAAAAAAAAAAAAAAAAAAAACACCCCAAAAAACAGCCCTACTCTAATCTAGACATCTGAATAAGGATAGAAATGTTCAGTTTAAACATCTAGATCAGACACTCTCGGTTCAAATTGCTTCTTAAATCTTACATTCTTGCCTTTTTTTTCTTTTTTTTTTTAATTCTGACTGGAAATATTATGTGTATTTCTTTTTTAAACAGTACTATTTATCACCCTTTTTGCTTAACTTCAATAGTAACTTCAATATCTGGACAATTAAAGAAGAAAAATGCATTTTTGTTATAATCTCTGAACTTGTTAGGCTATGGAGAAAGCCTACCTGTGCTGTGAAACATTATATACCATCTGCCACATCTGCAACATATGTCTGCAAGTCACCAGAGCCTCTTCAGGTCCTTTGTGTACCCATTCCAGTTTTACTTTGGTGAAGAGTAAGCTGCAAGATGAAAGAGAATTACTTTATTGGTGTCTCATAAATAAGATGTGGAAAATCAGCATCACTCAAGTGAGATCCTGGCAGCCAGGCATTTTAACTTGATTTTCATGTCCCCCTCTACAAGAGAACAAGAATCCTCAGAACCTAACACAAAACGTTACATTTGACTCAACTTTGATTCCCCACAAGGAAATGAGAGGATTCACGATATTCCTCAGCTGCGGTCAAATTGGCGTCACAAATCTGGCAGGGCGGCACTAAAGGCAATACATTACAAAGTTAACAAGGTAAAACACATAGTGAATCTCATTTTAGTTTGGACAGCATTAAAAATAAAATAAAAAGGAATTGCTGTAATACATGAGTTGATCTGCTTTTTTTTTAGCTTGACATCTTCCTATGGTACTGTCTTAAATTCTACATTTTGGACAAATGTAGGGAAATAAATTAAAAAAGATCAAAAAACAACAACAACTAAGCCACAAAAAAAACCATAAAAATAGACAAACAAAACACCCCCACACACTTAATATACATGGCCAATTATGTAATGTCTCAGATGAAGGAAACACTTCTTCCTTCCTAACGCCAGCTGCCAATCTTCTTATGCCCCTAGGCAAGACAACTGATAGCCCTTGTACATTTTTGTTCTAGCTAGTGTAACTGCAGCTGCTGTTCTTACACCTGGAAAATATGTACTTTCACTTCCAAATCACTGGAATTTAACACAGTTAGGTCAAGGAGAGGTTAGAAGACAGACTTGGTAATGACACAACTTACTACTGAAGCTAGAAAAAGAAGATGCAGAACTGAGGGAATTTATCTGTCCCCTTTATTATCTCATACACCTACTCTAGTGTTTGCTTTTGTCTTTTTTGTTATTGATTGGAACAAATCAAATGCTTTTAAAACTGGTTCCTGCTCTTAGAGATGCTGAGCATTCTAACTGAAATGAGGTGTCCTCACCATGGCTCAGGTATTTATTTAGGGGGCTCTCCTAGAAGTGAAAATGAGATAAAACTCAAGTGAGTTGTTAATGATGGAAACTGGCCAGTGACCAAATGTTTCTGTATCCACGGGTAGCTGGGCTGGTATGAACAAAGCTTTTTTTTCATACAGCAGAATATGAGATCGTGTACTTAGGAGCAAAGAATAGGGCACACCCCAAGGATGGGAGCTCATGCCCTGAAGTGCCAGGGTGTTACTGACTGCAGTCTCAGGAATATGAGGTTCTTGAACAGTGATGTAGTTAGGAGGTCAAGCGATTGTTAGTACTTATATACACAAGCACTATCAAGTACAAGTGAGAAGATGTGATTATTTCTGCCTGCAGCATCCAGAATTGCTGGAATCTAATGTCTAGTTCTTGTTTGTAAATCCTAAAAGGAGGTTAAAAATTGCAGGAGGTTCAATAAAAGATTATGCTGGTGATCCAAAGTCTAGAACAACATATTTCACAAGAGGCTTAGGAAACTCTACAGATTTAGTTTATCCAAGAAACAGCAAAGAAAATATTTTGCTCCACCCTGCAAACACCTACATGGAGAAGAGATTTCTAATTGTGAGTCTTTGATTTAGCAGAAAAAGCATCAGAAGATGCAAGGATGTGCTGGAAGTTGAAGCTCATCAAATGGAGATTATAAATAAATGCAAACACTTAACCATGAAAGCAAATAGCCTTTGCGGCAACTACCCTATGCACAATTAATTCTGTAGTCCTTGATATTTTTTCAGCAAGACAGGGTACCTTCTGAAAAGCTCTGACATGGCATAAGCAGAAGCTATGGGTTTGATGCAGACGTTCATAAATGAAATTCTCTAGACTGTGCTGTGCAGATGAGAGAAACCACATGACTGCCTACCATGCTTCTGGCAATGAATCCATTAAAAGTAGTCTACTAGTTTATGAAATAACTTCATCTACCACCAATCTATGCTATTTTAAGTGTACAGAATATCCTTTAAATCACTATGAATTTTCCCAGCAAAAGGTCATCTTAGTCACTGCCTGACCTCTTTTGCGACAGGAGAGTGGTGGTCGATAAGCCTAGGGCCCAGTGGAGAAACACACATCTCTGAGCAACTCTGCACTCGTCAGCACTAAAAGATACCAGTCATAATATTAATGAAACAGAAGAACATAGGAATGAAAAATTGGGTAGCAGTCAACTACTATATAGTAGGGATATATTAGCAGACTTCCTCCTTCCTTCCATGTTAGATGCTAGATGGTTTCGCCATGTGCAGACAATCAAAATAACTAGATAATAATTTAAACCGTACGCTTAAATATTAAGATGACAAGCAGATTGCAGATATGTTTCTTTCCACCATTCTAATGCCTCCTGTTTACAGTGAGTATACAATAACTCCTGTGGCTGAACACGCACTGTTCTCTCTCAGGAGAGAGAATTATTAGTGAAACACAGGAAACAAATAAAGTAGTCACAAAATCAAAATGATGTCTCAGCAGGACATTATCATCAGTTGTAAGAAATAGGCACACAAAGGTTAAAAAAGAAATCACGTAACTTCAGCAATTGCCTCTGCTCTGGGCCACTACCAAATCTCTGAGCTCCCAGGTGTGCCTGGAATGGGGCCATTCACGTTCTTGCGCAATTAATATAATGGAGCAGAAAGAAGTGCAAACAGGAAGAGAGTGAACAGCAAAAGGAAGCAAACATCTTGGCAATAAAAGTAATGCAGTAAAATGTGAACATTAGAAGGTGGAAACAAAGTCAGTACATTAGGCTGTACATGCTATCTGTATTCCACAGCTTCTAAGAACTTCTGCAACAGTAAAAATAGATAAAGAAAAATACAGAGAACACTCTCAAGTGAAGTAGGTAACATAGTTTCACTCCTACATCAAGTTTATGATGTTATTACAGAGATGGCTCTCTGGCTACACATAAATCTAACAGGTGTACTATCACATCAGCATGGTCACACAACTCTCACAAAATTCCCCATGAAAATTATGTATGCACACATCTCACTTTACTGTATTTTCTTAGTATCATTTCACTGCACCTTTGCAGGATGCTTCTAATGTTAAGCAGAGCAGATTTGTAAGAGATTCAACACAAAAAATAGTCCTGAGATTATCAATATAGTCATTGGTAACTCATCCCTGAAAATGAAAACAAAGTGATTTTGGTTAAAGCAAATGTATAATTTGCTTACACATAAGCAAAGGAAAAGGAGCAAAAAATCCACAGATCATTCCTGTTAATGTGTATAATTTAAGGGACAACTATAATGGAAAATAACTACTGCTTGCTCCTGATACTGGACTCTAAGCTCCCTCTCAAAACAGTGTTTGTTTGTTTGTTTTTTAATCATACATATGGACAGTACCTAGAAAAAAGGGCTCCTAATCCCGGATGTAATTTCATGTTACTGTTACAAGCTATCTATCATTATTACGTTAATTCTGCCAAATTAAAATTTTTATACAGATGACTTTGCTGAGATAAATTAATTTGTATGAAAAAAAAAAAAAAAAACATTAAGTTTCTTAATTTAGAATTAAGTTTCATATGCATCACTGTTTCAGTTTGAGAAAATATGTAAATGGTCATGTGCCAAGCACTGACAAAAAAATAGGGATGAAATACAGCAAAGCCTGATAAAAGTCTCAGCAAAATAAAGGCATTTTGGGTGATTTCAGGAGGTACTCAATAGCTGTTTTCACAATTACTGATTTCAGCTGCTAATATTCAACAAGTCTCAAGAACTGGACAAACATATCTAATCCTCCTAAGAGATTTCTAATCCTATGTGGCTAAATGCTCAGCCTTTAAGTTCTTCTACAGTGTCCTTGAAGAAAATGTAGCAATCCATTCTTTCCTAATATTGAGAGTCTATTGAGATTTCCTTTATTAATAATTTGTGAACAATAAGTGATTAATACTTACTATCAGAAGGTTTCAGATGTGCATACTGTGTAAAATACATGCTTATAAGCACATCTACGAAACAAGTTATAAGCCGCCAGGTTTATTAATAATCTAATAAATTCTTGATGCTACAGGAGTATATAAAGATTTACTAAGCAGTAAGTTATTAGGAATTTCTAAGCTGTTTTAAAATGGATTTTTCAGTATGAAACGTAGCCTTTTAACTATACATTTTTACAGCATCCTCATGGGATCTCTGAGCTGTACTGTACGACAAGTAATAAATAATAACATTAAATAATAGCACATTCCACTGATTTTGAGTTCAAGAAACAAAATTAGGAATAACGAGGCTTATGTAGCCATTTATCTGTATGCTTTGCCATTCACTGGCTGCTATTAACTACCCCCCAATTTACCAGCCAGCTGCTCAAAGATCCGTATTTCTTTGAGCTTTACCAGAGCCATGCAATGTTTTCCCAAGGCCTTCCCTTACTGACCCAGATTCTTTACCTCCTACACGACTGCTGCACTGGTTCGGGATTTAGAAACCCGGAGGGGTCATGGGGACGACTGTATATGTTACTATGCAGAACTTTGGCAACTAATGTTTGCATTTTGTTGCTTTCTTTAAATAAATGACGGGATATGTACTGGAGTGCGTGCGTGAGGCTGCGTGTGTGCAGCAGGAGGGAGCGGGCTGCGCTTGCCTGGCTCTGAGGCCGGCAAGCCCTGCCTGCTCAGCGGGGCCCACAGCAGCAAGAGAAAACAGGGAATATCCTGACTGGGAGGAAGGTAGGTGGCCTGAGGGTCTCCCACAGGATCCAGGCAGGGTGGATTCAAGTTCCTGACACACAGGAGCAGCTGTGGAGCCCAGGTGTCCCTCACCAGGAACAGCACTTCCAAATCTGTTTTTTTTCCCCTTTAAGGGAATGACTGTGAAAGGAGGACATAGATGGATAGAGGACATGGATTGATCTAACAGAACTAGAAAGGGGATGAGGCAGACAAGAAGAATGATCAAAGTTATAGAGTGCTTTTGATATATGGAGATAGTAAACAGACTTCTCAGCCTGGAAGAGAGTAGGCTGAGAGATGACAGGGATTTATAAAATCCTGAATAGTGCAAAGAAAATTAGGAAATCAAAGTGGTCTGTGCTCTTTTAATGAAAGAAGTAAAGAATACTCAAAAAAGCAATCAGGCAGGAGGGGTTAAAACAAGCAAATGAAGTGTTTTTTTCATACAATGTGTAAGGGCAAAACCCATTGCTAGAGGATGTTCTGGAAGCAGGCACACAAATAGGTTCAAAAAGGGATTAGATAAATTCACGGATGACAGGCCCATCAGGGGTATTAAACACAAGCTAATGCAACCTCTGGCTCGGAAAGCCTTTGAAGCGCTCGGCTGCCGGGAGCAGGGAGGACACATGAGGGGAAGGCTCATCCTGCTGCCGTGCTTGCCCTGCGCATCCACCCAGCGCCCTGCTGAGGACAGACAGCCCCTCAGCTTGATTACGAAGGGCCATTCTTATATTTTGATACAGCGCAAACATGATTGCAGCCTGTGTTCTTTTTATAGCCCAGATTGTCTGCTCTCGTTTCATCCGCGGGTACAAGGTACAAGGCAAGTGCAGGACCTCCCCAGCAGCTGCTGCGCTGGCTGCAGCAGCGAGGCTCTGCACAAGGCAATCCGTTCCAGGTAGACTCTTTCACCGTAACCATGGGAGTTTCATTAACCTTCCCAGAGCACTTGCTCAAGTAGTCATCATTTTATCAATAGAAAAAAAAAATCGGCAAAATTGGAACATTGCTTTTAATATCCTGCATTTTTGTTGATAGCATCAACATCAAAGTTGTTGTCTTCTCAAATAACTCAGTGCTTCGTGCAGAGTCTCCTGACATTTAAGGGCACATTCTCTAGTTAAATTAATGCCAGCAGTTCTGACTGCAACCTCCTTTTATAACTTCATGCTGTGCCATGTTATCTATTACTTTCTCTACAAAAATAAATTGATCGTATACTTAAAGACATACAGCACATTCTTATGGTTCCCTGCCCTTTTACCTCACAAATATGAATAAAAATTAAAATAAAAACAAAAGCAAAAACAAGACACTGGGTATATGTCCACAAAACAACAGGCTTGTGCCCAGCTGAAGCCCAGCTGACTCATAGGCGACATCTCTTTTAGGAGCCCTGCCCAGAGCCAAGGTCTTCCTTGGACACAAAAATTCAGCTAAAGTTTCTCTGTGAACTAACACTGTGACACTGTTGTATATGGCAGGGACATCTTTCACAGGGGAAGATTTTGCCTGTGTAAAACTTCACAGGATTAAGACAATTTTCTAGATCTCCCCTCATGATACACAGTATTTGGAAGGCTACTGCACATATAGTAGGAAGGAAATAGAAGGAGAGACGATCGGACAGATAAATTGAAGCACTGACCTTTCAGAAATCCATAGCAAAAACAAACAAGTGGCCACTGACACAGCTCAAGTCCTAGGTGGTGGTTTTTGAAGTGCCTCCCTCTGTAAGCCGTAGGTTTGTGCCCACTAGCAGAGGGGCTTCCTAGCAGCCAAGTAAAGGATGGCCCTGTTTGATGGGCTACATGGACCCAAACTTCACCTCTCAAGACACACATATCTGCAGCCAGTCTGGTAACCTAATATACCCATTTTAGCCCTCAGTTCCATAAAACTCACTTGTGATGCAGAGGGCAATTATGTTTCAACATTAATATGGCCTATCCAGTGACTGTCACTTATCCTGGCAGATTTCGTAACAAACCCCCTTTATCTGCTAAAGTCAGGCAGGGTGGCACTTAAAGGAAAAAATAACAGAGAACTAATAGTCTTTTCTGATGGAAAAAAACACACTGATCTCCTGGGGGGAAAAAAGCACTGAAAGCACTCTCCATCTTGCCTCAGAATTAAGCCATGCCTAATCATGGAGGTGCAAAAAATGCAGGCAACCTTCAAGGTTTTTTTTCCATTCAGTTGGATCATGTGTTTTGAATCCCAGATTTGCCATATTTCACCCTTTGTTAAGAACGTAGGGATGAAGCTAATTGTCAGCAGAGCTGATAAAAGCTCTGAACTTTCTTTCATCCTGTACTGTATAGGATTTCTATGGGGATACACCTGGAAAAAGTTTTCACTTTCCTCTTGCCCTGATGAGGAACTGGCAACAACGTGCCTATATGTCATCCCAAACCCCAGGCATTTTAGTTCGTATCTAGCCTGAATTAAGACAAAAACCACAATTAGCAGAATTATAGGAAAATCTGGAAATCCCAGGACCTAAAGAACGTTTCCCACTTTAGCTATGAAGGCAAACTGCTAAGAGCCTGAATGAAGGCACGTGTCTCTTGAATGCTTGCAATGAAAGCTGGCAGAACGGACACCTGCTCAAACCCATGACATTGTTATCCCCACAAAACTTCTCAACGGGAAACCACATATCCAAACACAAACTGTTCTCCTGAAGTGTAGGCAATGTGAGTGCAGAGACAGCAGCAGAGAACAAGGCTGTTATAGAATCGTTATACTGTCAATGCCTGTAACAACATGAAAGAGAAATGCTAACTTTGACATATGAATGGAAAACATCAACCCCGATCCACCAGTTTGCGCTTCACTCAAACAATTTGACAAAATTTGCTAGGATTTCTTGATTACTTCCATACATGTGGCTACCAGGTTGCTCTCAGTTGCTCCATTTTTCTTTTTATTCTCATTACCATTGAACAGTTACAACCACACTGTACTACACTAATTATACAGCCAATTGCTGCTTTCACATTAAACAGAAAAATCGCTCTATAGTTTGGCCATGCACAGTGATTTCATCAAGGTTTTGTAAGTAACTTCTCCCCTTAGGACAGTGCAATGGAGTTTCCCTTGCAATGGTTCTGTATGTTTTAAATTGAGGTTTAGTTTTCCAGTGTCTCCCCATGTTTTGTCTCTGAGTAGTTTTTTCTCTGATAGGCTCCAACTACAAGGAAGACTCCTTTGCACAAGATGCTGCATGAGCATGTTTGAAAATACAAGCCAGGTCTCAGGCACTCGAGGGCTGGGAACTTAGAAGTCTGCCTCCAATTTAATTTCAACCATACATTAGGTAGGGATCAGATGCATGGATTCTTCAGCAGATTTGATCCCTGACACTTAAATTTGGGGGACTATGTGGTCAAAGTATCTCATTTGTGGGTGAAAACTTGACAGCCACACACAAAAAAAAAAGTGCCACTGTCAGTACAACTTCAGAGACCCAGTGCAAACTCTGCTCCATGGTATTTCACTCTGGGGCGGCAGTTAGGCTGATATTTAGCCAGGGCTGGGGAGACAGAGGGCACACATTAGGCTTCTTGCTGTAGCATAGCCTCTCCACGCACCTTGGGCAAGTCATTTCAGCTGCCCGTGCTTTAACTCTAACTGCAAAACAGGGATGATGGCAATGACCTTTCCAAAGCATTCAGAGAACTAGGGTCTTTGTCATCACCTTCCCCATATCTTTTACAGTTAATCCCTTAATACTGGAGCTCTCAACTCCAGAGCTGTTATTTGTAGACAGGAAGGAGAGTAGGTCGAGTTCTCCTGTAACTGACATCACTTTTACAATATATTCTCATTCGTCAGACCCGATTCTTAACAGTTTCACCACATTTACTTTTGGGTAAATCCACCCTGCTCTGATTAAATGGGAACACATCTGGAAGGGCAAAGCTGAGAACTCATGCTATCGTAACCACTGGAATAGCTCAATTTACACAAGCAGAAAACAAATCCAGTCCTGGGGTCTCTAATTGGTCAAACATTAAGTTTCTTAGTTGAAGTACTCAACTTGAGTTGAAGTACTTATTTTGCTGCCAACAGTCCCTATTCCCCAAGACTGCAGAACTGGGTGCTACACAGTGCTGTTGCAGTTTTTGTTTTATTTTAGGCAGCTTTTGGAGGAAATGATACTGGAACCTTGGCTCATAAAACGGTGTTTAACATTAACCTCCAAGTCACCTTCAATCTCCATCTCAGGTCTGGGAACATAAGTCAGAATCCAGATTCACATAAGCTAAAACAGAGTAAAATATCTTCTAATTAACCTAATGTTAAAGTAATAAAGTACGATCATATATGTATATGATAGCTGTATAAATCATGCAACAAAATAAGAGTAAAGTACATAAAAGCCCCTGTAGGATTAATAAAACATTTCTATCCAACTTGACATATATAATAAATCTTCCATATTACTGACAACTTGCAACTACCAGTCAGAAACTTTATCACGCCCCCACTATATTAGTAAATTAGAACACCACAAAATTTGGCTTTGCTGCACAAACAATAGGTTTAGATTAAAATAAGCTTTTCTTTTTTGAAATGCATTATGTAATATTGTCGAGCAGCCCTCACTCTTTCCATCATTTTACTTTGGGGCACCATGATTTATATACTGCTTTGGCACTGCTCCAGCAAAGCACTTACAAAAGATCTCATCTTTAAGCATGTGAATAGCCCTGCTGAAGTCAACAAGGAGTCAATTATTTTTCTCCTAAAAAATTAAGCACGTATTTAAGATCCTTGGTAGATCAAGCTCTTTAGGAGGACAGAGATTACAGGTGTCTCTTTTAACTGCTTAACTTCCCAGAGCACAAAGCGTATATGCCAGTAACACAGGAATGGCCATAGCCTGTCTGGAAATATTTAGACCTCACAGTCTGCAGGTCTCAGTGGAGGTGAGAAAAAAGGAAACGAATCTGCCAGATGCCACTGAACTTCACTACTGGGTACCAGTCCTGGGGCGCATGAGACCAACCAATGTCTCAGTCTATGTTCTGTCCAGGACAAACCATTATATAGTATATGACAGTTCAGAGGCAATGCATTTTGTAAGAGAAGCTTATTCAGCAAAAGAGGGTGAGCAAGTTTCTAAGCTAGTCTGAAAAAAGATGGGGAAAGACATGCTTAAAAAGGTGAAAGAAGTGACGGAAATGAAGAAAACACAGACAAGAGCTCCTGAATTTCAGGAAAACCCCTACAGAATCTAGAAGCAATCTGTATTGTGCTAAGTAGAAACAAAACTGCTGATTTCATTGAAAAAAGCCAATCACAGAAAAAGAAACGGATATTTTGCTACCATTAGGAATCATATTTGCCTATGTCTGCAAGGAAAAATCATGATGTAGCCCATTTCGCACTGGCACCAGCTGAAACCAGCACAGAAACAGCAGCAGAAAGAGCGCAACCTTTACTGCAAAGCTGATAGTGCCCAGTCTTCTAACCGTGCTTCAGCAACACAGATTGTGCCAAAACAAAGACCATTCTGCTACATTTTCTCTCAGGCCTCTGCTGGCAAAATTAAGTTGGCCTAACAAAACCAGTGCCTACCATTTGGCTGTACAGCACCCTGACTAAAGAATTAAGACAGATAAAATTGTATTTATGGTAGTGCCGAGGTGTTTTTTTCACTGTAGACTGTGTTTCTGAAGATGTACCAAAATTGTCTTTTCTTCATCCTGCAGAAATCTAACTGCAGAGTTGGGACACGCAGCCCTGAACCTCTTGGTCCATTCCTAGGTTTTGGAGACCAACTTTGCCAATGATGATGTTTTCTGCCAGGCTGATGCACATACTAGGTTTGTTAAAATGCACATGCTTTTCAATTTAACAAACATTCTTTGTTTTCTTGGCACAAATAAAATTAAACATAAAAGAATATTCTAGATTTTCCTGCAAATGTCCTAACTACATAGCTTGACCCAAGGATGCTGCCTGCTCAAATGGCATGCTTGTTTTTTTAAAGGTGAAGCTTGATTTCTGAGGCTTTTTAGACATGGTGACTTCACTATGGCACGTGTGACTCCAGCAGGCGCATGCTACAGTGTGCAAATAACCTGAGTCACTGCTCATTAGAGACAAAGAAAAAACAGCATTGGCTCAGAAGTATCTAACATATCTCAGTGAGAACCGCCAGCAAAAGCTAAAAAATCAAGAGGAAGGTGAGAAATAGACTGTGGTTCAAGAAAAGAGAAAAAAAAAAGCCACCTATGGCAGATTTAGCCTAAATCAGATTAATGGCTTAGTTTTCTGCAATACCTGTTAACATCTATTCTCTGCACAATATGACAGCTCTTTCTGATGTGCAGAGAAAAGATGAGGCAGTATTACAGATCCCCAGGCACTGCCTATGTAATGGAGAAAGCCCTTTGGGAAAACATTATGTTTTAAACTTCCAAAAATGGCAATATTTGGCTTTCTTTCAGGAATAGCCTGAAAAGGTACCTCAGGAGAAAACTGCAAATAAAAAAACTTAAACACTAGCTAAAACAAAACAGGCTTGACGGTTTAAAAGCCATCCTGCTGTTTTAGCACTGTGCAGGTGATAGGATTAGCGCGCCTGGATTTACTTACAGGTTCCTCACCCACAGCCTGGGGAAGGAAGGGGCTGAGAAATGGGTCAGCACTTGGCAGTGCCTGACCTTAATGTGTTTGTTAATGCGGCACTGCTTTATACTGCTGCAGGCTCTACCCATTGCCAAGTTTCGGCAAACACCTGCACTGAAACAGGTATGGAGACCTAAGCATTCAGAGGCAGAGGTTCAGCTGGAGGGAAGCAGCTCTGCTCAGTTCGCCAGAGTACGGAGGAGGAGGCTGCTGTGGAGCTGGCCTCCGACCTCCACACACTCTCCACAACTGCCCCAACCAAAAGCACGAGCACCACAAAGGCCAGAGCAGGAGCGCAGGGGCTGCCATCAGCTCAGACCAGCTGTCTCCCTACCTAGACTCTTAAATAAATCACTTCATGTTCAGGTTTCGGCCCTGCAAACTATAAAAATAAAAGAGGAGGGAAGACTCCTTGAAAGGTAGACAGTGACTCACCAAAAAAACGAAAAGAAAAAAAGAAGTGTTCTTTTTTCCATGAGGATACTGCAAAATTAAAAATGAAGTGAACAGAATGGGTGACAAATAGCAAGCCCCAGCATTTCACATGACAGAGCTTTGTACTTCCCTTTCTTCCTTTGTACAGAGACACCCTGTGTGAAAACACCTCCTTCTAGGGGCATCGTCCCAGCTGATGCGAGGAGGGAAAAGGGAAGGGGCCAACCTGACCTCCTGTGCATGGCCCCTGTTGGCAGGACACAACGAGACGTTCGTGTTTATTCTGTTTCCTGCACCCTGGTACTTAGCACAGAGCTCCCTGGAGAATGAGAGAACAGAGCAGCCTCAGCTAGATCAGAGGTGCGTATTTATAAGTTGCACCTTCTGATACCTTAGCAGCATGTACCATTTTTACCTTGAAACTAGTCTGAAAGGGAGGAACAGATGTCAAACTGAAAGCGTAATAGTATTGTCACCGTCCTGTGTTTTACCATTAGGCATAAAAGATGCTTGGTTTATACCTCTGCTTTGCCTCTTGCAGAAGGCTGGCACACAAGCGAGCTGTAATTCAGATCACACAATTTCCTCTTTATTTCCTGCCTTTCTAAACTGATTTAGCCAAAGCACAGATCCACTGTTCTTCCCTGATCCCACTACATCACAGGCTCTGTATCCACATTACTAGGCTCGTACCGTTCCTGAAGGTATCCTTCTGAAAGGATATCCAAAGACACCAGGCAGAATTCCTTATACACTCCAAGACAATTGAATGTACAATTGAATGTACCTGGCTCTCCTAGAACCAGGCTCTTTACTGACCTGATTGGTAGTTTTGCCTCAGGAAGGCTTAACAGAGTCTGTCATTATATATGTGATATTTCCTACCATAATTAATTCCCTTAGGGAATGACACACAGAGGAAGAACAATTCAAAATGCAGTGTGCACCTGAAATCTGACATTTTGGAACAGACTTCCAACACTAAGATGGATCCACAGTTATCTGACACTGATATTTCTCTCAGCAGTAGATATATGCCATAACTAAATCCCATGGTATGAGAAGGGCTTAAAAACTGTTGAAACATAGAGATAAAATCAGTGTACTTTGTTCTTCAAAAGATTTAATTCATTAGAAATCTTGAAGGTTTTTAAAATAACTGTGCCATTTAACATAAGATGAAATAATAGCTTCCTTTGGCCTTACTGGAAAAGATGCAGAACTGTAATCCTTTTTCAAATAATTACCCTGGTCCTCAGACTTCAGCACAAGACGACTCCAACTAGGATGTAAATGGAGAGACTGGCTACAAAAACCGCAGCAAACACAGGTACTAAACTGAGGGATGATGAGAGCCCTTCTTGCAGGCTTGTTGAAAGTCACAGGGCCAAATTATGTTAAATTTAGAATTGTCAGGGCAGGGCGAGAATATGTAAAAGTATTATCGAGTCCATCTACCACATAAAAGGGTCTTTGGGAGAAAAGAAAAGGATGTGAGGGGGTGACTGAGGTGAGGCAGCTCCTCAGAGCTACAATGGAGAATGAATGCTTCCACATACACCGTGGTTCTGACTCGGTCATGAACCACTGGACGTGGACACCAAAGGACATGAACTAAGAGAGAAGGAAAAACTCGTGGGTGAGGTGACAAGCTGGCATAGATTATTGCTACATCTGCCTCAGGAGGTACATGAGAATATTTTACTCGTCCAGCAGTACAAGAATGCGACTTGACTGCCCTCACTTATCAGGGTACCCAGCGTTTGCCACCCAGTGCTCCTGGACACGCTGCAGCAGCTTGCCCAGACGGCTCCTCTGGCAGGAAAGGTAGCTCTAAGCCTTCCATGCTTCATTTACGGCACAAATAACATTTTCACGGTTTATTTTCTTTTTGCCCTTTCTTTACTTACAGTAAGTTTCTAGGGTAGCTGCATTTGGCAGATTTGGTATATGTACAAGGGTCTTTCCATCGTACGAATTACGTTATGTTATGCATTCCCCATCCTTGTCATCTTCCTCTCACTTTATGCCAAGATTGCAGCTTTATTCTTCAGGTTTCTCCAGGTATAAATTTATTTTTTAGGTAATGCCATTCAGTCAGTCTCAATGTGGGAGTTTTAATGTCATCCCAGTTACCCAAGAGCTTCATTTCTCCAGTGAAAATTGTAAATAGTAACAAAATGCACTTCATTCACTCAAATACGGTGATGTATGCTCCACTAAATCTTAAAAGCCCACAAATTCCAGACTGCCATCTGTTCTGAGCATAATTTGCTGTTTCCAAGGGATGCAAATTCTGATCTTTAAATTCAGGATTACAACAGAAACTCCAAGTACAAAAATATCACCTTTGCAAAGCTACTGAAAGGCACCCTAGCACATAAACTCCCAAGTTCATGCAAGTCACCATCTAGACCCTACTAAGACTGACAAACACCTGATCTATTTGGTTTGCTCTAACCTAGCAGTTAGAGCACTAGATTCATATCTCCCCTTCCTCCCCCACAGGCTACTCTAGCCCAGGACACAAGCAAATGGCAAGTTTTTCTTTTGCTGCCACAAATAACAGTTTTGATGCAACCTATCTCATCCAATGAGTCATGAGAGGGTTTATTATCATCCTAGAAGAAAGTCTGAATTAAAGAAGTGAGAGAATTATTTGACCATGCTAAGATGTCCTTCATCCATGGTTCCAGACGTTTTTTCCTAAGTTGTAGAGCACAGACCAGCCCTGAAGCATCTCAGACTAATCTTGGTGTGTGATGGCCCTGCCAGAGGAGGAAGGGACAACTTCAGAAGCAGTGATTGCAACTGCTTCTCAGTTCCATGTATTCCAGGAACTGAGCTGCTGCTGACTGCTGCTTGGCAATCCCTTTCGAGCCCTGCACTTATCCTACAGGGATCTGTGAGCTATAGTTTTAGGAATTTTGTTCCAGAGAACCCAAAGGATGAATCTGCCAATATGCAAGCATTAACTTGTGGACCACAAAAACACTATGGAGAGACTGCTTTTACAGCTGCTAGGGAACAACACAACCTTAAACAAACTCTTCAGAAAACAAAACAAACTGGTATTTTGTAAACAGAGGCCTTAAACTTACTGCCTACATTAACTCATCCTATTATTAATTTGCTAAAACAGAGAGAAAAGCAAAGTTCAGTTTTTCATTAATAACCTTAACTATAATTATGCAGCCAAAATGAAAAATCCAGGCAGGCCTACTAATTTTAGAACATTTCTATTATGGGATTTACTGCTGTAGCTGATTTAGGCAGAAAAAAAAAAAAAACTTCCCAACCTTCAAATGAAATAGATGGATTCTGTAAATATCTGGCCAGCTTTTCTTAATACGTAGAACTAAATTACTTTTATTTGGGTCTTAAAGATTACATTTGTCCCCATAAGATTCATCCTTTTTAATACCTATCCCATCCCTGTTTATATTATTAATTCATTTTAAATGAAATGCAGAGCCAAGGTCCTAATTAACTGAAGAGCCTAAGCCTCGATTTTGCATGAACACAGGTGTTAGCCGGGATGGCACAGTAAAATTTCTTCTCTTTACATTCTGCCTTGCTTCAACCCTCTCAACAATTTCAAATGAGTAGATTATTCTTCTTAACTTCCCAGCCTAATCTGGCATGTGCTATTGTTATTCCTCATTAAACAGATGTTCCCTTCCTCCTCAGTTAGAGGAGCGTTTCATTTCACTGGTACACAAAGTCATCCCAAAACATTTAATGCATCTCAGGGATGCTGAGAAGTTCACATAGAATGTCTTTGGAAGGAGGTCAAGATTCCTTTGATGTGGTTTATTACAGAAAAACAGCATCATGGAGGTATGTTTTTTGCAAGAAATTGAATTTTTTCCTCGTTTATGGAGGGACAGAGTCCTACTACTCAGGAAAGGCAGATTATTAGATTCTCTAATTTGAACAAAGAGCTTCAGAAAACCACCTAAATGCTTCAGATACTTCTTCAACTTTGTCACAACTCCAAAAAACAGATTTTGGTGTTCTCTTCCTGCAATTTTCCCTCTATTTTCGTCATCTCCATTTCATCTAGTGCTCTAAATAACACCGAAATTCACTTGCAAGTGAATTACCAGGGCCTAGAAGCTGTTGCTTGAAGAAGGAAAGGGATGAGAGAACTCACTCCAAGCAAAACACATTTGCTTGTATTGGAAGTTCATCTAGTTAATTTAGTTCTCTTATCCATTTTCATTTTCCAGTTACTGAAGAAAACAAACTTAGCAAATGACAGATATTAACAAACAAGAGCAAAGGGTGGGGATTCTCTTTAAAACTCCTGTTTTTTCAAGTAGGTATATGGAAACTTTGAGGTAGATAGTCCAAATGTAGTTACAGCCTTGGAGAGATAGGGCCAGTCCTGTGGACTGGGCAGGCTTCAGCAAACGCTCTTCAGTCTTTTAACGGTCTTCCTGCTCCTTGTAACGTGGGTTTGGCAACAGAAAAGCTCACAAGTGAAGTTTTATGACACCTTCTTATTTATGGAATAATAATTCTTTCTGCCGTTATATAACCAGGCTATCATTTTCAGGCTCTTTAAAACCCCAAGGTCTGAATCCCTGATCTCCAAGAGAGGCCCATTCCTCTGGGTCGCTCCAAAACCTCAGCCTTTCGGCTACGCAAAGTTGGTTAGCCGTGTCAATCACCCTGCAGAGCATCCTGCATTACTGCCCTTACTCATTTCGCTTCTAACACATACAAACAAGCATGCAAAACAGATATAGACACATAATGTATGTACATACCCTCACTTAAATTCCACAAACCCAGCCGTACGCTGCACTCGTGCTCACACGTGCCTAAGGGCTTGGCTCGGCCTGCGCCCTTCTCAGCTGGGTGCTCTGGCCTCGAACTTGCCATTTATTTTAAGGAAACTTGCAGGAACTTAATTAGCTTGGGGACTTCTGCCACGCTGTCAAAATGTGTTTCAAACCAGCCAATGTGTTCAAAAGGATCTGAGGTATGAAAAGTTTATTTCTTTAAGAAACAGGTTAAAAATAAACAATATGAATTGAACATTTCCATTTGAAGAAAGACAAAATAAAAAAGAAGAAAGAAAAATCAAGCCCCTCTGTAGGTTTTAGGTATCAGAAAAATAAAAGCAGTCAAAGCAACAAAAACATCTAAAAAACCTTGAAAATACAGTAGTAAGACTTAAAATAGTAACACACACAGAACTGATAAATAAGCATATTTCAGGGGCTGGATCAAATCCTGTTGTCCTGCTCTTTGGAAATATTCCTTCATTAGCTAGAAACTTTGTTTTGTTGCTATAGTTACTTTCACTACAAGTGGCCCTGACTAAGGCATGAGGCATTTGTTATATAAAACCGCTCCGCAACTGCAGCCTCAAACTTCAAAAACTACGACTCTGCGCTCAGGCCTGCTTGCGTATTCCACTCATGCACCAAACCCCAAATGCTTTAATACTCATTAGCACGCACTTTGGTGAAACGGTTTAATGGCACTATTTAAGTCCTGAAAGCATAACCAACATTGTTCAAATACACACAGAAATTGCAGTCAGTGACAGCAGGAATTTAGCTGAACGGTGCACGGCGCAAGGCAAGCAGAGACTTCCTTCTGCTGTTAGCTCTGGCTGTCATGCACAGGAGAAACTGCTGATCAAATTTAATATTTTTTTTTTCAGAGGCCACTGATGTTGATGGAAAAAAAAAGTATGTGCCCAGTTAGAGGAGTATATGAAAAAGCTTGCCCTGCAGCATTGCCATTTTTTGCTTTGTCATATTTTTATCCACTTAAGCTTGAAAATATAAAATATCCTCCCTTGGTTAATGTATTCTATGAGAACCCCAGTGGAAACACAGAGCTGACAGGACCTCACTTGTTAAGGTAATCATCCGATGCTGATATGCATACCATGTTCCAGTCGGATTCAGGCTATCCGCATAATTCTCAACTGTCTTTTTTCCCCTACTTGGACAAAGCAAGAGAGAGCTTGACCAGCGGCGCTTTATTCCTCTCCCTTTTAAATCTAGACACTAAGCTTTTTCTTAAAAGGTCAAGACCAAATAAAATCTGCTTGCAAGTGAATATAAGAATTTGTAAGAGTTGAAAATACCAGAAAATACATTTCTATTTGTACACTTTTAGTCTTCCTGCAGTAAGCATCTCTCTCAAGTTGGGGACAAACCAATGACTACTTATTTTTTCTCCTACAGTGCTGATATAGAGCTATTTATTTAATTTCCAAATGTCAGATATAGGCCATATATGCTACACAGCTTAAGCTTTAATCGATTTACAAACTGCACAAGACTGAAAGGGTATCTTTCGATTTATTCTCCTTTTCCCTACTGTGCTGGTGCTGACATTTTGTACTATTTTTAGTATGCAGAAATCAGTGGTGTTAACTCCAGAGTTCACACATCAGAGCGAGCAGTTAGAATTTATTCATTCGTTTGTGAAAACCCTGATATGTCTTTGTCTTTAATGACAGTAACACAGATCTTTTTTTCATTGGCAAGAAGTCTTGCAGTATATTACAGCCTCCCAAGTGCTGAAGAGCAACCCTGCCTTAGCCCATAAGAAAGATGATTTCCTTAAGGTGCAGTTTGGATACAGAATTGGTTCTTCCCTGTAATAACAGTGCTCACAGAGACACCTAAAACTGTGATTTCTGACTCTCCCACATCTTGCAACCAATTCCAGACTAATGGCCTAGCCTACATAGGCAAATAATGAGTACCTGCTGGAATACATAATTTGTGAATACTGCTTCTTGCTTTTTGTGGCACTGCAACGTTTATGCTGTACCTTTGCCTATGCTGCATTAGGGGAAAAAAGAAATTATCATTCAGCTACAATATTGTTTATAGTCAGAATTCTCAGCATACATATTTTGTAAAATCAAACACTGGATCTGCCACATACAGAAGGCAACTTGATCAGATCAAAAGAGGATGTCGGCATATTTTGCCTTAAATTTTTGCAAGACATTTGGGTGAAGAAATGAGTAAAGTCTAAATGAATACCTGATGCATATTTTTGAATGAAAAGACACATTGCAATGTCTGTATGTTTTAGTTTTAGTCTTTAAGGAATCTCAAGAAGACTTCTATAGCACCAAAACTGTGTACTAGAATTATCTATGTACTTTTTAATGTTATTACTGAAGTTCAATTAGCTGAATAAAATAAGGCTTAAGAAATGAATGTGCACAAGTTTATAATATGCTTTTTCTTTTCTTAGCTCCCTCCAAAATCTGAAAAGATCAATCTTAGTATGAAAATTTAGCAGCTAAGTCAAGCTTGCTTTGTTCTCTCCCTTTCCACAGCAATTTAATACTTTTCAAAACAATGATGGTTGGATTTGGATATGGTTGTGCCTGCAAAAAAACATTTAATGAAATTTTAAGAAAGGCAAGTGCTGTACTCAAAAGCAGTCTTTAGATATGCATGACAAAACATGACTGACAAAATCAAAAAATATGCAGTGTATGGGAGGACAGGAAGAAGAGGGGGCATAAATTACATCAAGAGCCTATGGTTTCCAGATGCAGGCTTTTCTGCCTCACAATGCCACAGACGGTGCACACAACACACCAAGGTGCACATGTGCCTCCTGTGTCCACATGGATGTCACTACCCTATAGCATATCTCCCATCCTCTTCCCACAAAGCACTTCGCACAGGAGTACATCCCTGGTAAGCAAACCTTGACTTCTGTAGGTGCCCAGGTCATTGCTGACCGTCCCTGAGGAAACACTACTCCTCTACTCAGCCCTGGTGAAGCCACATCTGGAGTACTGTGCCCAGTTCTGGGCCCCACAGTACAAGAGGGATGTGGAGCTGCTGGAGAGAGTCCAGCGCAGGGCTACGAGGATGATCAGGGGCCTGGAACATCTGCCCTGTGAGGAGAGGCTGAGGGAACTGGGACTGTTCAGCCTGGAGAAGAGAAGGCTGAGAGGGGATCTAATCAGTGTCTACAAGTGAGGAGCATGGGGCTGGCCTCTTTTCAGTGGTGGCCACCAACAGAACTAGAGGAAATGGCCACAAACTGAAGCACCAAAAGTTCCACAGGAACTTAAGGAAAAAATTATTGACAGTGAGGGTGACAGAGCACTGCAACAGGCTGCCCAGAGAGGTTGTGGAGTCTCCTTCTCTGGAGACCTTCAAGACCCACTTGGACGCAGTCCTGTGCCACGTGCTCTAGGTGGCCCTGCGTGTGCAGGGGGGTTGGACTAGATGACCTCGAGAGGTCCCTTCCAACCTTAGGCATTCTGTGATTCTATGAATCTATGAACACTGCAGAATCCTAAGGTAATCGGTAGAGAAGGCTTCACCTCCAACCACATGGGTGATGGTCTTTCCCCGAATTCCTTGCTATCCTATACTAACAATAGCAAAGGTCCATTTCTCAGGAGTCAAAATTTAAAATCATTCGGTGTGAAGGCTCTAAAGAGTGCATCTATACTGATTCCTTTTTAAGGGGGCTAGACAATAAAGTCTTTAAACTGGTATTTCCAAACCGTCAGTGTGCAGTCTCTTGATTAAGATATCCCTTTGTTTATACCCCTGGCAACAAAGGGAACTCCAAGCATTTCCATCTGCATTAACACTTAAGTAATAAACAGGAAAACACTAGTTAGTTTCCAAAGAACATTTCTGATAGAAAAATAATTCATCATATGTACTCGACTCCTATGTGCAATTATATGTGAAAAAGCCTTAATTCAACATAAGCACTTAGGATGCAAAAAAATCCCAAACAATAAATTCCCAATGCTATAGCACACATCTCTGACCAACTTTTTCTCCAGAGCAGACCCATAAGCCCAGCTCACAAGGAAGAGAAAGTCTCCCCATTCTCCCTCACAGGAACCATTTCTTCTGAAGTGAGTAGGAAGAACATAGATTAAAGCAATCCCACATAGACCAAAAGGCATCCAGGAGACACACAATGAGAACAGCACAGCTACGTGGTAGGTGCTGTCAAGAACTACCCCAAATGAATGCTGCCTGTTTCCAGCGGTTTCCTGAGGTGTATTTTAACGGTAGTTTTGATTTAAGCCACTTGGGGACCTTTATGTCTTGGGGACAGCTCATGCTTGGTTTGTGCAAGCCAGGACAATGTCCTCAACCAGGAGGAAACAATTCAGGTTTTTGCCTCTCGAAGTCTTCTTCCTGCCACCCAGTCCTAGACAAGGTGCCTATTCTACCCGCCCAGCTTGCTGTCCCGGCAGTCTGTGCTGATAGCTCCGAGTTAGCTGATGTCTAGGGTCAGGGGCCGCCTGGGAGTGCAGCAGATGCAGGAGGGTCCCACTTGCAGCTGGGCGAGCAGCTGGGCGGCTGAGAGTTGTGTTACCACAGGAACCCTGTGAGTCGTGGCCACCCATGGTGCCTGGGCCACCTCGGCTTGGCCTCCTTGCGAGCGACCGCGCGGACATGCGCTGCAAGCGTGGCCCTCACGTGCGCCAGCTGTTTCCCATGTCGAGGGCCTTGCGGCAGGTGTGTGCGGGCTCCGCATCCTTATTTGGCAGGGAGCACTGTCCCTCCGGGCTGGGCCCGCCGCGCTCGGCACGTGCACCTGGGGAGAGGCACATGCAAAACTGGCACTTGAGGAGAGCACACTGGCACATGTGGCAGCGGTGCGTCACCGCTGCCCCTCCAAGCGCTGCCATTGTAATGGTCTGGAGAGGCCTGAAGACAATCCGCTAACCTTCCAGACAATCCCAGCACACAGTTGTGTCCTGTCGCTTCATGCTGACCTGCGTTTTTCCTGTTCAGCTAAGTTTCTCATTTGACATCACTAGAAACTATAAAGCCGAAAAAAAGTTCCTTTGCCCTAAGGTAGCAGATAGCCAATTTCAGAAGAACCAGACAAAACGACCGGTTGCAGGAACTCTGCGGGTGAGAAGCTGCTTCTTTTACTCAACAACACAACTCCTTTTGACTCCTCACCCACCCGTGCAAGGACTAACTGGCCATCTCTCTCGGTCAGTACACGCATTGCAGGGGCACACGCTGTTCTCAGTGGGCTCAGAGCTCCATTGTGCTTCATAATATACCAACACCAAAAGGACACTGACCCTGTGAGAAAACACAAGAAAAACACCAGAATAAACTGCAGTCACCGCGAGTGTTCAAAAGGCAGATGGTTGTGCTCCAGGTGAAAAGCAGAGAAGTCTAGGAATCCCTTCACTACAAATCTCACCAGTGTAACTGCTTATTCCATATGATCTTCATTTGAGATGCTGGTTCCCTGCTTGCTGTCCCTTCCCCAACTGACAGGGCCACAGGCAGCACAAGTCACAGCAATCATTTTCTCACCTGCCAGGTCTCCAGCAGTTCGTGCTTCCAGGCAGTTCCACACACTGCCTATATGGTCCTGAGCCACATTTAGCAGGTGTAAGTGAAAGTCTGCTAATGACGACGGCATCAGAGCAGATCACTTAGCCCTCTGTCCTTACCTTCCCCTTTCCATCCAGTAGTGATTTCACTAAATACGGGGGCTTATCACAAATATACTGCTAAGGAATATAGGTAGAAGAAAACATCAGATAAAGATAAAAGATGAATCATGTTTTCTGTTTTGTGCTGCAAAAACGTTAGCATATTGAGTACTATGTTTAGATATCTTTATTTTTAAAGACATGTTGATAATGCAATTCTTTTTCACAGTCTCCTGCTTGACTGCAATATCTCCATTCATCTTTTTCTTTCCTTTACTAACACAGACTGAAGTACTGGAATATGACCTCATGGTCATATTTGGTTCCATACAGACATTACTGACAATGGTAAGAGAAGGAGTATTTCTGACAGTGAGGAGTTAAGGCCTTCCCTATTTTCAGAAGGTAAAAACACTTTTGTGAAAAATTACTGTGCTTAGTGTCTTTTCCCTGGTGAGTTTTTCAGAAAGCCTGAATACTTCCCTCTCCCCTCTTTTTTCTGAAGAAAAAAAATAAAATAAAAATAAAAACATTTGTGCTTTTCTCATTAAAGAAATACTCCTAGGATTTTAGAGTAGAAATTGCTCAAATCCAAAATTTCCAGATGGAAATGAAAATATCTTTCATAGAGAGATCAGGGCGTCCTACTCATCTGAGAAAAACATGGTTTGTCTGCATTGCAGACTTCCTGGAAAGACGTTTACTACACTGAAGAGCTATTTGCTAAGCAGGGCATCCATACCTCTCTGCATGGGAGACCTGGATTCTCCTCCTATGACTGTAACAGTCAGTGACTGCTAATAAAGCTGATGTTTTTCATTCTGAAATAAGATCTCTCAATCCAAAAATAAGACCTGTGATCACTTTGCATGTGAAGCTCTTTTAACAGTTTCAGAAAATCCTGGATTGCCTGACACGAAACAAAACAAAACAAAAAATATTGTTTTTCCCCACTCCTCTGCTGATGGGCGTCTGAACCCAAGGAAACAATTTTGTATTACAGCATTTGTATGTTTGACTGCAGACTTCCCACAGCCTTGAGTAGATGTACAAAAAATCAAAAATAGCCATATGGGGCTTTATTTATTTTTCCTTCTTTCTTTATGGATAGAATAAAGCAGTCATGAAAGAGCTCAGTTCAGGAAGGGTCTAACTTCTCTAGAGCAGAAGGTGTTAGCCGTAGAGGCACTGGCACGCAGCCCCTCTGTGCGTGGGCGCAGCCTCAGAGAGGAACCGAAGGAGAAGGCAGGGACGGGGCTTCCCTCACAAACACCACCATCTCCCTTGTTCTCTCCTTGATTTCCAGGCAGGACACAAGTCTCTACTTCTCCTTCTAACCTTCATTATCCAGGTCTACCTTTGGAGATAAAAAAAAAAAAAATGCCTACAGAAAACACAGTGATCCCATTCCCCAAGTGATCCCATTCACCTAGGAGAGCCTAGATGTGGATGCACTATGGCTAACCTTCAAACCGGCAGAACTCCTCGGGACAACTCAACTCACCGCTGTCCAGTCGACGTGCATAAGTTATTTTTAAATATATTCTGGCATTCAGCATAGTTAGACAGGCCTCCTAACCACTTCATTTGAATATAAAAAAGAACACCCTGCAGTTGCTCAAGAAAAAATGACACTTAGCAGGAATAAAAACGTGTGTGGGGGGACCACCTCATCAGTGTGACAGAAATACACACTGCACCGAAGAGCCAGCAGAAACTACAAAGCTCCCTTTCCTGCGTTGAAGGGGGAAAGTCCTGGCAAGAAGTGAACTGCACAAGACAGGGTGCTTCAGGGGAGGAAACCAGAACTACCGTTCTGTCTTCTCAGGAAGCAGCCTCTGCCCTCTGCTGAAGGGCCTCTGCTGAAATGCTACGATTTATTCTGAGAACTGCGGCCTGGCCCATCAAGGAAGCACAACGAAATTAATATGATTAACAGTTACCTTCACCAGTTATTACTGTCACAAAGTGGTTTGCAGGCTTCGTTTTCAGCCAGCAATAAACAGTCACTAAACACTAAAAATAATTTTAAGAACAACCTAACAACCCTGCCCTGAAAACACTTACCAGGAATCTACCAGGAAAACCTGCAAAGTCTGAACTTGAAATCTCCAACATGAAGCTACTAACAATCCCTTAAGGAATTTCTTAAAAAAAGCACCTAGAAGCAGGGTTGCTCACTACAGAGGTCTTAAATAAGACCGTAGACATTTGTTCAAGCAAAAGTGTCAGAGAAAGTATTTTACTGTATTCCCCCCTGTCAAAGTAGGGATCTTATCTTGGATACTCTAACACAAAAATTAATTCTGTTTCTTCCTGTGTAATTATTAATAAGAGACAGGAGACTAACTTCACGCTTTCCCTTCCCATTTTTGACATATAAATACGCAATTTTGCTACTAGTTCCCTTGATTATACCCATGGTTAAGGCAATATATGAGTTGTTTTTGAGGTTAATTTTACTGAAAGAATAATGGATCATATTATACCAACAAAAGCAAACATTCATGGTCAGTAGAAGAAAACTCAGAACAACCCTCTGACTCACACAGCTCTTTCTTATTTAAGTGACTCATACAAGCCTAACTCAAAATTTTTAACATCCATGTAACACAGTATATCATACCATCCCTTAGCACAAAATCCCATTTTTCATTACTTCACATTGTTGTCTGTGGAATCAGTGAAGGGACAAGAACATCTCTAGGTCACTCGCAGAAGCTATAGTGCGAACATACCACTATAAAGATCCAACCTGTAGAAACTCTGCCCTTAACAGATTTGAATATCCTGTGCCCTATCTGATCTGAACCACCCGCCCTATGCTCAAAGGCCTAGCATGACCACATGCTACAGCTACAAACACTAATTTAGCCCTGCCTGTGATCATTAGATCTTGCACCCATGAGGAGTTAAGAATAACATGCAACATTCTGGGAATTTCAGGAAGCCGTTTTATCACCATGGCCATTCACAAGATGTACCAGGCTTCACTGTCTTGTGAGTTATGAACTGTAGTCATATAAACATACTGATCTGCTTCTCTAAAGAAATACTTTGAAAGCTAAGTGAGGCCAAGTGATAAAATATTCCTATAGCATAGGCAATCATATTGCCCATAGACGGAAAAAAATAAAGTATTCCTACTGTCCTGTTACAAAAATTCTGCAAACAAAGGTTTGCAAAGTGGTAGCTTACATACAGATGCCTCCTTTTCCTCATGTTGTTTTAAAGGCAAAAAAGACAGTTCTAGTTTGCAGCTGTCAACAATATGGAGTATGGCACTAGTGCCCCTAAAGCTGTTGCTCAAAGGAGGCTTGAATTGTCTATTTTCAACCTACAGGAAAAAAAAAAATCAAGTAATGGGGAAAGAAATCAAACTGGAGATGTCAATTTAATAATGCATTTGAAGACCCCTATTTTATATTGTTTTCTTTCTATAACGAGTAAAAGTACCTGATGAATGACATTGCTTATACACTGTAGAGCCGTTCACCCTACAATAACAATCTGCAGCAGACCACGACAAATAAATCTTGCCAGAAGATCACTTCACCTGCCCTTAATAAAATTAATGTAGTAGCAATGAAGCCAAGGACATCTGCTGTCAGTAAATCCTAATCTAGAAGAGGATTTTGTATTTTGAGGACTGGTTGAGGGCAAGAAAAGCTTTCTGCTAAAACAACAGCAACAGAACTACTACCCAGTGCATACAAAATGCATACACATTGCACACTGCATGCAAAATTTACTTTCTTTTTATTGATGGTCTCCAAAATAGACACTTAATTTTTTTTTGGCCTTCTAAGCTTTTTGAACTGCATTTGCTGTAATTACTTTGGAATAGCAAATATTTCAATAAAATGAAAGAGTTTTTATTTGACATCTACTTTCCTCCGAAACACTGATCTGTCAGCCCTTTTTTGAGTCTTTGTGAGGAATAGCAGTGCTTCCTGAAAGCTTTCTGCTATTTCTTTTTAAAAATAGTTTTGAGAAAAGGAAAACAATAAATCAGTGACAAATACAACAAATAGTTTAGGACGAAGAAGAAGGAATATTAGGAGTTATTCATTCAAGAGAGTTACAACTCTTGCACCAGATGCAGAACCACTACAGATAAAAAGATGTGGTAATTTAACAAACTTTTGCTGTCCCTTTGGGCAGCGATTCAAGGCTGTTTGGCTGTTGTAAATTCTTCGGTTCTAAGACAACATTGTTCTAATTTAGGAGAGGGACATACAGGAGAGAAAAAACAAGCTCAAATCAATACAATTGGGGCAACTATAAAGCAACACAGTATCTGCAAACTCCAAATCCCATTTCCAACCTGAAACAAGATACAATCTCTTTTTTTTTCTCTCCAGTGTTGGGAATTAACCCATTTAAGAAGTAAAAGGTGAACAGAGAGCTGGGCAGTCTCTACCAAGATGGGAAAATCAGAAAAAGAAAGTCAATTTTACAGTAGTAAAACAAACTATCACCAGCTGAAGGATGCACCATGTCAGTCAGTTTCTGCAGCAGGTTCCACAGGACGTCAGCCCCATGGTACTTCTGCATGGAATATCTTGTGAGAGAGATGTGAACACAGGCTTTACAAATGGAAATTAATTCATTCTAAATAATATACACACTATTTTAAGAAGACTGGTTGAAGAATAAAGGGGGTCCTTACTAATATTGTTTTCGGATAAATCTATCCCTAAGGCAAATGGGGGCATGTAGTCACAGCAGATACTAGGTCCAAAGTCTGACCTAGAAGTTGGAAAAAACAAAGCACTCCACTTTAAGGAAGACCTTACAATAAGCATATTTGGCCTAGAGGGGAGGTACCTTAAACTGTCAGGAGTCTTCCCTTCCAATTAATTCAAAACAGATCTGTTTATTAGGTCTTAAATATAACAGGCTTTCAAGCCCAAACATTTTTATATGCTCCTATCAAGATATGGCTGTGATAATGCCACAAAGAATAAATCAAAAGCAATTGCAGGTTCTGCAGCCATTAACTCATTGCAAAAACTTACTGTCACCTGACATAACAGTACTCTTATTTTTTTCTTGGTCACTGCTTGTAAGAAGTCAGCACTTTTTCAAGTGGTATCTACTATGCACAGGTTGTTATTACTTCTGTCTTCACAGTCATGACAAAGCACTGTATTTCTTCTGGTTCACTCCATCTTGCGTGGTATTACTCTAATGTAATGCATTTGTTATTATATGCAGCTTTTCAAGAAGTGTTTTTCCTACAATTTGTGCTTTTGGATATTCAGATGTTCTTCAAAATTCTTCTCTAAAACCTAAATTCAAAACATTCCAGGCCATTTCTCAGCATCTTCACTGTCCACTTTTACATCCCTACTCACTGTGCACTACACAAAGCACTGAACTGTCAAGTAAATGTGCAAATGTAAAGAATCCCACACAGGGTACCCCCAGGCATATTTGGCTCGGTGCTATGGGGCGCGTACCAAAGGACACTGCACACCAGCTGAACAACAGTCTGTTTTCCCAGTACATTGATCCACTCTAACCAACCCTGGGACATCTCAAATGACTTTTTTCTTTAATATATACATGAAAGAGATTAATCTGAGAATAAAAAACAGCAGGAACAAACTCAGTTGAATTACATACAGCTAGAAGCAGTAAGAGATGGCAGTAGTCTGGGCCAACTAAGAGCTTAATTTTTTTTATGTATTATTCTCTTGCTTGTTTAGAATACACACTCAGGTAATACTTGCATCTTTTGCTATCTGTAGAGCCCTGAGGTCCCTTAATGCAGCTTTCATCTTTTTGTGATACATGCCATCAAACTGTACTTCCAGAATTGTCATTAGGAAGGGAGCCTCCAGGCACCACATTATACAGTTGCCTGGTTTATATCAATAGGAATTTGGAAAAATGCTCAACTGCTTTTAAATAGAGCTTTAAATTTTTGCAGTTGAACTTGCCTATGCTATTATATGAAGTCTTCTGTAGTCATCCCATGCAGCATATAGTAAAATTTACTCCATTTTTTCTTTAAGGCAATTATAACTAGAAATGCACTATAGCATCATATCTCTCCCTTCAGAGAAGTTTCATAGAGCTTTAAAGCCCCTCCTAGCATAAACTGTACTTTAGACCCCTAGAAAGTCTGGAACTGTTTCAAACATGGTCCAAGGTGTGCATATGTTCTTTTATTCTTGCTTCATCTACCTCTCCCTGGATTCTGGTTATTCCTTTTCTTAATTTTTCTTTTTTTTTTTTTAACTCTGCCTTGTAATTCTGATATTATTTCTCCTTCCAGTCACTGAGCAGTCATCCGCTGTGGAGTTTTGAGGCAGTCCCATGCTGACAAAGGCTAGCCAGAGCAGCAGAGGCCATGAGCCAGACTCCTGGGCTGCTGCACACCTGTAGCTGCCAGCTGTGTTACCTATCACACATTGTGCAGGAAGCAAAGAGAGATTCTTCCAGGAGCACATATTATAGCATGTCTGTGATGTGTCTAGGAGCAAGCATGAACCTGTGGCTTTCAATGCTAATATTAATCTCCTTCTCCCAGAAACAACATATTTTACTGTCCTTTGCCAGGTCTCCCAATATACAAAGATTGGCACTTGGAGGAGCACAGGATAAAATTTTATTTCCTGCTTCAAGACAATCAGATTGCCAGACATTCAAAAAGCTCTCTCCCAGCTGCCCCAGTGCATTCACTTTTGTTTGTTTTGTCCTATGCTGGAGCACAAATTATTACCCAATTCACGAGGAAAATTGTGAACTTGATGTGCCAGTTGGTTGATCTGACATGGCAAATACTCTGTTCCCCATATAAAAGCATAACGCGAGCTGAGTCTGTTTAGTCTGGAGAAGAGAAGATTGAGAAGAGATTTGATGAATATGTACAAATACCTGAGGGGGGAATGTAAAGAGGATGGGGCCAAACTCTTCTCGGTGGTGGCCAAGGACAGGACAGGACAGGAATAGGTTCATGTTGAAACACAGCAAGTTCCATCTCCATGTGAGGAAGAACTTCTTTACTGTGAGGGTGACAGAGCCCTGGAACAGGCTGCCCGAAGAGGCTGTGGAGTCTCTTTCTCTGGAGATCTTCAAAACACGCCTGGATGTGAGCCTGTGCCACGTGCTCTGTGTGTCCCTGCTGAGCAGGGGGGTTGGACTAGATGATCTCTAGAGGTCCCTTCCAACCTCAACAGTTCTGTGGTAACCCATACGCTCTAGTAACATTTAACACCTATCTGTGTGTGTTTGCAGACCAAAGGAACTTTTGACCTTTGACTGCATAGCACGAGGTCTTAAACTACGCTTACCATCATCAGATATAAAATACAGCAAAGCATCCACTGCATTGTGCCCTTAGTCATACTCATGTTCATATAGTGAACTGCTACTGGTGGAGACATAATTTCAAGAGCTTCTTCATGACTATTTTTCACTTAATTCCTGAAGATATGTACTGACAGCCCTGGCTATTCACATACACAAACGCAGAGGCACTAATGCTACTTAAAATGGCAACAGGTAGCTCACAACAAAAAGCATTTTGTGCTGATATAGAAGATAAAATATCCAAGCTCACATTTAGATAGTCTTAGTCTCATTTATCACCTTCCTTTTGCTCAAGTCTACGCAACTCCTCACTCAGTCTACAGGTTGCACCTCAGGACACCACTCTCTCTCATCACCGACAGACTGAGAAAACAAGCTAGCTGAAGACGACACATGGTTTAAGATTTGCAGTTAATTACAAACAATTCTGAAGGTAAGCCAGACATTCAGCAATGCAATAGCATCTTGTGTAGCTTGGCTGAGAAATTCAGCTGGTATGCAATCACCAGAAAATATTACAGTACCTTGAATGCTTCTAAGGAATAGACAAGATTCAAAGTTTTGAAAGGCCATGACAGTAAATAGCAAGGAATTGAATTCAAAGGAAGGAATTGAATTCAAATTTGAAGGATGAAATCAAACAGAGCAGTGGAAACCTCTGGCTCCAAGAAGTCTATGCTAGTTCGAACTTGGTCTTAAACAATCAAATCATCTTTTCAGCTACATATTACATACAGTGATTTTTGACTTATGTTTTTTCCATTAGCTGTGCTATCTCCAACTAGTGTAACATATGCATATCAAAGGACTGGTCCTTTGATGAAACATGAAGAATTAGTTTTTCTTTTACTGGGTAGATTTCTAAATTATAAAATGGTTTGTGATAAAGACAGACAACATTATAGTAGTCCCATCCCCTTTTCTTCCATGTTTGTAAAGTGACATATAACAAAGTATATACATATATAGATATAAAATATGAGCACAATAAAGACAAATACTGTAAATGTAAAAAAGCAGAATGATTAATTTCAAAAACAGAAAGACTGTGATAACAGAAAACAAAGGAAGAGCCTGACCCTCACACATTTGAGTTTTATACTCCCATTAAGTGTGGAGTAAGACACTGGTAATGCACTTGGCTTACCAGCTTCCCCATGTACAACTGAGGAGAACAGATCATTCTTGGATGTATCAAGCCATACAAGAATACATGTAATAATTCTTACCTAAAGCTTTCTGGGTATTCGGCAACAGCCATATTGATGATGTCCAGGGCATGCTGATAGTGTTTCTGAGCTGAAAAGAGGAGAGCCAGCAGATGAAGAGAATTCATGTCATCTTTGCACAGTCTCAGTGCTTCCTGAAGATGTTCTATAGCATCAGAAATCTGGGGAAGGGGTAGAAATACAGAGAATTATTGTTATTTCAATCCTACATCAGATCCCATTCCCAAAGGTGAAACAAACATAGTCAATAGAAATTCTGTAGCAATTTTAATGAGGCATCTTATGGGAAGGATTTTGTTAGTATTTGAACAGTTTGTCAAAACTAAAAATCTGCATTGCTTGAAAAAAAACCCACACATTCTAAAAAAAGAATTCCGCAGCATTAATAAATCACAGTTCATAAACAGGAACAGCCGACCTGATGCCTTCTTCCCCCTCCTACTTTGACGTGGTGCTCCTATGCTGTAAACAGATCCACTACTCAAGCCAAGTTCTCAACTCCATTTTCTAGGAAAGGCAGCTGCCTCTTCACCTGGGTGACAGCACTGCACATTTCTGCTCCATTTTGGGTTTTGTAATGGCTGTATAGGGCCTTGCATGATTTGGATCAATAAAATAAAAACTAAGTATGAACACCAAGTGCATAAGAGTCAGAATTCAGAATGTTGTCAGAAAAAGAAACGTCTTTGCTAGCAGCTAGCTAAAGAGCAGCCCTGACACTCTTGGCAGTAGCACGTCATTAGAATCAAGTCCCACTTGGCAGAAAGTTTAACAGCTATAATGAATGCAAATATACCTATTTTAGGCTACCTATTCCAAAGGGAAGTTCTTAATAGATTTTTCCCCTTTGGCTACCAGTTTTACACAGAGAATTCTTTTTAAGACCTCCAGGCTCTAAAATCAGTCCTAGTTAAAGTATTCCAGGTCTATGTTTCCTTCTGGAAGCCTGAAGCAAACAAAACAGATTTTTTTTTTTGTGTCTTCCTCCTCCCTCCTTCTTTAGAAGGTGCAAAATGCAGCTCCTTCCGCCCTGCTATGAGGACTTCCCACTTAGCAAAACACTTCAGACCTTCTCTGGTCTTGGCATACCACCAGTGTGGAATTCCCAGGGCTTCCACAGATCCCACTGGAAAATGGATTGCACTCTGCAAAGGAGAGAAACAAGTAGCTGCTATGGAACTGGCTGATCCCAGGTATATTTCTGGGAGCAGGGTCCATATGAGTTTTAACTCTTACTGTGCACACTCATAACAGGGTACTTAATTACACTGTTCCTGCTGACTCCAAGTCTGGCGATACATGGGACTGACCCACAGACTAACCCCAGGCTGACATCTAGCCCAAGCTTTCGAACTGCTGCATATCCTGGCCTGCGTTCAGGTTTGGATATGTGACGGAGCTCTCTGCTTCAATGAATTACTGCTTGTCAGCTGAGCTACTTGAATCAACTGCATGTGTTATTACAGTCTACTGGGAGGGTAAAGTAAGCACATCGGCTTAAATCACCAGTGCTCCCTCAGCAGCTTCTTAGGATACTTTCTGTACTTTTATTGCTATGTCAAAAACGCAAGCACTGACAAGATAACTCAGAATTGAGACAACCTACAATTTCCTCTGGTTGACCCTGTTTTGGGCAGGATTTAGACCAAATGAGTGGTCCCCTCCAACCTCAACTATTCTGTGATTCAAAGACTTAAAAAGATAATCCTAATTTGCTGGCATAAATCAGATGGAAGAGTAATATTTGCAATTGGTGTCTTTACTGCAAGGCTACTTGACCTGACTTGCACTGTGGTGGCTATATACAGGTAAAATGGCTGTTTGATAACCACAGGACTGCAAGTTCACACTTCTAAGAGGGCAGCTGGCAGCAGGCTCTCACAGAGGTGCAATGGGTATGAAGTGACTTAGCACAGGGTCACTGGTGGCCACTTCTGCAAACTTCTGCCTCATAAACAGTCATATGCTGTTGAAATGGATGTAGTCTAAACTATTTTTGCCCTGTTCTGTAGCATAGGGTTTTCAACAGTCTCATCTCATTTCAGTGCTGGGAGACAACGCTTCATCCAGTACCATCAGATTACCAGAGCCACAAGCAGTGGCTGTTGTGGGAAGTTAATCCCTCTTCCCTGACACCCAAACACTTAACTTGAGCCCAAGAAGATTCCTCAGTGCTGTAACACCATTAGTAGCCTACACTGAGTTCTCCTTCTGCTGCATAATTAGAAGCAGAGGACAAAACACAGAAAAACTACCTTCAATGACATCAAGACACTCTAACCCTTTACTGGAAGTGTTCTACAAATCTACCTGCAACAGACCAGATGAAACGAGGCACAAACCAGATTTCTAGAACAATAAAAGCAAGATATTTGGTAGCAGTCAATGCAAACTTCTTTTGAAAAGCAGAGATCAACAATCTATTGCTACAGTTTATTTATTTAAGTAGCTATGTAACATGAGAAAGATGGATGGTGGCAGCCCAGATGGTACTTTGAAACTCCTGGGTTGTATCAGAGGTAAGCTGCCAGCTTAAATTCCTACAAGCACCAGGCTTTAAAGTAATCTTATTTCAGCTGGACCACAAATCCTAGTAGGGCCTATAATATGAAGATGCTGCTCTTCTCCAATTCACCTTTCTGTTAATGAATACTCCATAAGTGTTCTGCATGCCACACAAGTATATTATTTAAACCATGCTGCTTAAGAAGCAAAGATATTGCAATAAGACAGAATTATCACCTTGCAGCACTACCAAAATAATGACATAGTATGGATTGTTTGAGATGCTGCCTCTTATAATAGAAATTATTTTGACAATGATACATGTTTCCTTTCAATCAATACTGGGATGTTACCTCTGTAGATGTAAAAAGGAAAATTGTATGAGCATTAAAGAAATCACAGTATTGGAATACACTTGCAAATTAAGAACAGTAAATGAAATAATATTTAATAGGCAGTGAATCTAAATGAGTTTTCAAGCCTTTTATTCTGCATGGCTCAGTTCAGCAAAACTTCCTATCAGCTGTAAGTTATAGGTAAAAACTACTGAAGCAGCCCCCTCCTCCACCTGTCATTATAGCATGGGCATTACAGAAAAAAATGAAATGGCAAAAGCTTCCATTAAAAACAGACTTGCAGCACACCATCAGCACTTCAGGAAAGTAAGTACTGACATTGTCGTGATTTAAGCTCTTCTTTAATTCCTAGTACAAGTTGCTTTTGATTACCAGGAAAAATGTAGGCCAGGACCTAGACAGAAAAGCTGCATGTTCATGGCCAGTAGAAGAGAGACTAGTTGGTCTGGAAGACAGACCAAACAGCTATCCACATCCAGCAGCCACTGAAAGAAGCACCTCTTGGTATATGCCAAAACCAAGTTCCTTTCCCAGGGCAAAGACAAGACAATAATCTTTTCTCCTTGCAATCAGGATAAAAACTGTGGAAGAAAGAGTGAAAGATTTTCTCTGGTGTTCTTAACCAGTGTTTATCTTTTTTTCACATCCAGGCACTTTGGAAGACAGTAGCTGTTTTTTGGATATTGCCACTTGAAACTTCTAGTCCTGCTGGCAGCCCACAGATGAAATTGATAAGTGAGACCTCTAATTCTCAGCTGCTGGCCTCTGGCTGCCTTTCCCCTCCTATTTTCATGCAAAGAAAGGTCAAATCAAATCAAACAGCATTACATGAGTTTTAAAATGGTAAGAAAACCTATTTGTTGATTTCACCTATCTGATACTAGTTTATATGGCATTCAAAAAAGGAAAGAAAAAAAAGTAAAAGGAATTATCACTTTAAATTAACAAAAGCTCTGACTCTCTAGAGCCATTTCCATAGAAACTGGCCTGCTAAAAAACAAGGAAACACATTAAATGCAGTGAGCTTTACAATGTTTGTTCTACCTTGTCTTTGCTGATCTAAATGCTGTTACCACAGAAACAGGAGGAGCAACAGAGGCAGCAGTCGGGGGTTGGAAGTCTCATTTGTCAATCAGCTTGGCTGGTGGCCAAGCATGGATAAGGGCCACAGCAGATACTGACCTTGGCCTGACTGCACTTCAACTTTGGGGGAAAAATAAAAAGAGACCCTCCTTACAGAAGAGGGTATTTCTTATTCCACCCTAAAATGCTGTGGGCTGACTCAGGCCCTCTGGGAGTCACTGGAGTCCTAGTGAGCTCAGTAGTCTCTGAGACACAGCACCACGGGTGCAAACACAAGCACCTACTGTAACATCATCATCTCTCATGTTGCCTGTTGATAGCATTCAGCCATTACCCCAGGAAAACCTTTTATAACCATCCATCCCTTGTCCCTTTATGTTCCTGTCACGTGCCAGAGGAGAGCCCATGCTTTTCTGTTCCCCCCTCTCCTTGCCCAGCGTCGACAGAGACAAGAGCTATTGGAAATATTTCAGAGTCTTCCAAGAATGAAGAATTGCTCGAACTCTACTTGGAGCGCTACCGGTCAGCTGCCTCTCTCTCTTTGTTCTGTGAAAACGTTCTTATCTGTGCAAGCTGATACCTAGATTTTTCAGCGTTGGCTAACATACCTCATCTGTTGACCTTGACTATGGAAATAAAAAGGCCTTTTGTTGAGTAGAATATTCAGTCATTATATTATAGCCTACTGCATAGCAATGGCCTGATTTGTCGCTGCTGCACAGCCCGTGAAAGCCCTGGGACATTCTATAGTTAAGGCAATCTATCAAAAAAAAAGAGTATCATTTATCGTCTAGTTAATCAGAAAGAAAATATGTTTGATACTTTAAATAATTAAGGATATTAAAAATGCATTACCAAATGCTTATCATTAACTAAATTGGCAAAAGAAGAAGGCTATTTTACAGCAGTCTAAAAATAAAGATGTCTCAGGTATCTCCTCTCTCTCCAAGCATGCGTTAAAGATTTATATCGCACTTGATGGCGAAGAGGAGAAGCAGCACAGCAGGGGTCAGGCTGATTTTACATCATGCATGGCGCTCACACATCTGGGTAAGCAGGGGCAGAACATAAAGGACAAAAATACCCAGGTGAGAGAAGAGACAAAGGAGAAAGTGAACACAAGGACAAAAGACTGAATGGAAAGGAGGGCACAGAAATGATGAAATGAGACGTATGGAACAACACTGTTAGACAGGCATCAACTGGGGAGAAAGGGGAATGAATTAAAATGCAATGGACCAATGACAGTGAAAAGGTAAAAGGAGTGATGACTACAAAATCTTTGTTTTATTTTTAGAGTACTAGTCAAGAAGCTGCAATGCTTTTATACTCATGGCAATGAGGAAAAGAGGCAAAAGCTAAGAAAGAAAGAGTGGAAGCTGAGCATTTTTAATGGAAGACCCTGCGCATTCATAAACCAGACAGCAGGCTGATGACAAAGTTAAATAAGCCATTTTAATTATCTTTTCTTATTGCGGGCTTCTTCACAACACACTACTATAATTACGAAAGGGTTACAAAAGTGACATTATCAGGAGTGTGCTCTCTTGGAACAATTAGTTTAGTCTAATGAACAAACAGCTCCCCTAATTAGCTCAGGAAAGTAAGAAGGATCCAACTGTTTGACTCTGTGGTGTAGATTAAGGAGAGAGGACTGCAGTGAGCAGAAAGCCTGCCAAAAGAGGAGAGTAAGATGATGAAATTTCAAATCTAGCTAGGGAAGCAGTTAATAAATACAAAGTGTTCCTACAAAGCCTTTAGCTTTTAAAAGGAAGGGACAGATTTAAAAAAAAAAAAAAAAGTCCTAATTTTCTTAAGTGCAGTGCAGTATATTTACAAATCGGTTTAATTTTTATGACTTACCACCTGCAGCAGCACTCAAATGCCAACTAATCCCACTCCCTGGCCAGTTCCAGCAGTTGTCAAAACCTAACACTGAAGGCGCCCAAGTATGGAAAACCAGTCCCAAACGTGGCTAACGTGCGATGTGGTGAGTTACAGACCTGGGAGGTAACAGGAGAGCTTTTGGAGCGGCCTGCAACAGGACCCAGCACAAAACCCGGTGAACAAGAACAAACAGCTGTCACTCAACCTACCCTTACACAATTGCTCAAAGGGGGAATAGCCCTGCTTAGAAGTCCGAGCTGAATTTATATCCTGGGGAAAGCCATTCTCCACAAGGGCCACACATGCTGTAGAATTATTGCTTTAAATAAAAAAACCTCTGTGAACATATTCCGCTTGTTACCCATGACATGCAGGAAGAAAGGAACCCTGCTTAGCATGGCTGGTTCTTGCTCAATGTGACTGTCATTCTCCCAGCCTCTAATGGCTGCCAATTTTTTCACATACCTGTCTGACAAGAGCCAGCTGCAGGGATACATAGAGGATGATTTGATGATCTTCTGGCGCCAAGTCCTGTGCCCTTTATGGACAATCACAGAAAACAAAAAGAGAGGCGATTGTTAGTTAGACTGTACTTTCCAAAACCCCTTTGCCACAAGTCGTGCACAAGCACAGAACTAAATCTGGTCCTTTTACACAGAATTCGAGCCCAGTGGTAGGAGAGCACAGCAAAAAACATCAACACTCTGCTGGCTAAGCCAGGCTTCAAAAGTTGGGATAGGTATAAGAAATACAAGTGTCAATTTTATACAACTTCAATGCTAATTCATTAAAATGATGTTTTAGGATTTAGATTTCTGATGGAGAGAAAGTAGTTCTTAATTTATGATACAAACCATATAAGGCATTGTTTTAAATAATTCAGGACAAGGAAAACAGTCATCCAGCCTGTTTCTACTTTGCACTTTTAAACAATTGGAGAAGGCTGGGTTGGGTAAGATAATTTCTGCCGTTATTGTGATGACAACTATCTAGAAGATTAAGATCAAAAGTGCATGATGCCAAGTTGTGCCCAAACATGCAAAACATACCCCAGCCCACAGCATCTAGTCTTATTGTTCACAGCAGACTTCTAATCTGGAAGAGGCAGATGCCAAGAGCAAAGTGACGACTTGATGGCCAGGAGCTGACCAGAACAGGGGCTGGCTTCTCCTAACAGACCACCTTAGATCCGTCTTTGGGTCTCTCAAAAGTTACCTTCTAGCGCACAGCAAGCAGTGGTGAGCCTTGCAGAGAACCTCTGGCTAATGCAGACTGCAGTGTCTGCGCTAGCCAAAGTCTAGTGGAGCAAATGCAGAAGTCCTTCCTGAGGGGCTGGTACAAGGCACAGTGCGGGAAGGCACAGCAAAGGAAGAGCTGTCCCTCACAGCAATCCCACTTACCTCAGCTTAGGGTGAGCATGAGCCTGGAGGCTGAGCTAGCAAGCCTGATGATAAGCCCTGAGCCAGGCTAACACAGGAATGGGGCTTTCTGGACTTTGCTGGCAGCTCTGTAGTGCACTTGCTGGTGCTGCTGAGGCAGTCTAGCTCAGGGGGTCCGTCCCCTTGCTTATCCATGGAGTGAGTTGCTGACACATGGAGCTCACCCCGGCTCCATCTCACAGCAAAATCTTTTCACAAGGGAGAGGAGAACATCAAAGAGATGTTCCTGACCTTGTTTTGGGCTATGTTCCAAGTCAACAGAGAAGACTGCACCTGCACTGCCCTGCCCAAAGCATAAAGTCAAAGACTTTATGAGGGAGACATAAGAGGTGGACAAGGATGATGTTTTAAAATCCTGCCAAAACTATTCATTCACTCATCAAAGAGTTCCTTCAGGAAACAAAACCTTTTAATGGCAACCACCTCTAAACTGTACTCTTGTCATCTGAGTAAGAAGCTGTTGGATTTGATGCTAATAATTAATGGCTCTAGAATTAATTAGTTTAATATGGACTGTGGCTATATCTCTACAAGTCAAGATATCACTCAAGGGATTCTGAAGTAACCAAAGATATCAAAGTGTGATTAGTATAGGCCAGTCACTGTTTTCACTTCTTTAAAAAGCACAAGATGGAAGAGAGCCTTGCCCTGAACTGCTGGACCTGGGGGAGCTGCCTCCTTGTGAAGCAGCTCCTGGGAAACCTCCTGTAGCCTCTCCAAGAACAAGCAAAAGGGGAGAGGACACAAGGGGGATGGGAGCAGAGACCAAAAGGGCTTTCAAAAAGAGACAAAGGGTCATTGCTTTGATCTGCAGCTTCCTCAACAGGCATTAGAAAAATATTTGATCCCGGCTTGCAGCCACATATTATAAAGGATAGTGACAGGTCAAACCATGGCTTGACAGATTCAATGTGTACTTTAAAAAGAGGGTTAAAAAAAAAAAAAAAAAGAATAAAAAGAAAAAGATCAAACCAAATGCAAGGATATAGGAAGACACTATTAACCAGCTCACTGTCATGATATCCCTGTTGGCTGAAGGCTGAGAGCCTAATGTCTGCCTAGAAGCTTGCCTGCCTTCTGGCTAGAGTTAAGATACCGAGAAAATAAGTCCCAGCCAGTGGGAAAGGTCAAAGGATAAAAATAAATGCAGTCTAAAAGCAAGCTAGCACTGCAATTACATTGAAATTATGCAGTAATCAAGATATTGCACTGGAATCCAGGAACTTGCATTACTTAAAGTATATTTCTACTCTCAAAAATGACTTTTTTTTTTCCTTTTGCTTGTTTGCTTGTTTTAAATCCTTCTGATCACTATGGGCTAAATATCTGGAACCACATCTTAACATGTTCAACCTGCTACATTTATAAAAAGCCACTGAATATATGAGATTATTCATAAAACTTGAGATATCAGGGATCTCAGTTTTTCTTTGCCTTTGGCAACGCATTTTTGCCAATATTGAAAACAGAATTAGGTACCTCAGTCCAAGACCTAGACCATTACAGCTTCTGCTTAGTTGAAGTCTACAGGCACCTGAATTTACACTGTTAACCACCCAAACATCCAGTGTTTTTTGGGTGGTGGGACTGCAACAGAGTCAGGAAGCTCTCACCTGGCCTCCCAACCACACCAGAATCACAGACAAGGTATTTGATCTCACATTACTTAAGGAGTTTTACCCAAGGTAACTAGAACACCACAGGAGTTTAATACTTTCAGGGCATAACTATTGGATCAGATTCCCCACACATACATCAAAAAAGAACAAGAGAATGGTAACTCCTTTTACTGCTAGCTCTCTTCTGAAAGGGAGCTCATATGAATTTTCACTATGACAGTGCACAGGACACACATCTCTCCTCCCAGAAAAGGGAACCAATGCTTTAGACAAAACCGATGGTTTAGACAGACTATTGCTGGAATCTACAGAACAGTTCTAGGCAGAAAATAAAACATTTAGAAAACAATTACCTTAGATTCACCCAAAGAAATAAATAATGCAAGTATCAGCAAGATTCCTACTCACCTCTCCAAAGTCTGAAGTGCTTTCTTGTTTAATTCATCCTGAGCACCCTTCAGGGTAGCTGTAGGACAAGATTCAATGTCATTTAAGAGTTGAATTCAGTGGTTTAGATTAAATAAATTGAATAGCTACACATTCACAGAACATTTCAAACAGGGCTCATAAAAAATGTACAAGTCTGGTGGTATTTATATTCACAGTACCAAACAGTATTTTATTGTAATTTTTCAAGTTTTTTTTTTTCTTATGAAAAACTCTTGATTCTCCTGCCTGATGTGCTAAAAGCTTTCTATTAACATATGCCACTAAGGGGCTCTGCGTGAGGAAGGGGATACAGTAAGAACATAACAATCTCTCTGTCAAGTTGGTATATATGCTAAAGGCAGTAACCAGTAGCATATTCTGGCTCAGAAACAGGCTGTCTCCATCACTGTCCTCATATAGAAGGGTACAGCAGGTTGAAGAGGGACAAACTAACAGCTTTAGGGCAAGCACCACTGCAACACAGCATCTCTGGTAAGATTTCAACAAATATTTAGGTGTAGCTTCAGGTGTAGCATTATCCACTAATGCCTGCTTTGCTATCTCCAGTTCCTTGACTAATGATCCTGCCTAAGAATCCCTGGCTCACTTCGTAATATATGAAATAATTCCAAGCCGAAACCATAAACAGCCATTGTGAAAAGGCTCATCAGATTCTTGATGTGCCAGCATGAGTATCACCATCATCAAATGCAAAGAAAATAGAAGAAGAGCTTGGAGAAGCATGTATTTCTTGGCTCTAAAATAGACTGGAAAGCAAACAATGCTGTTCAGAAGTACACGGGCTAGCTTCTGGTGGTTCCTATTTTTTAAGACTTTACACAGCAGTTGTTTCTTGTTCTACCTATCCTGAGCTTTGAGAGCTACTGATCAACAGCACAGTGTAGCAATGAGTAGATAGTCCAACTGTGAACAATCAGCTATGGATCTACCGCACTTAATGTCTCAAGTCAAAGGAAGCTTCAGAAAACAAAGTGACCGAGTAGTATATATTGAAGAAATAAAATTCAAGTATTCTTATAATTTATTGAGAAGCTGAAACAGTATTCTCCTAGAAAAGACATACAAAGTTTGTTTGAATTTTATAACATAGTAGTGAGTGAATCTTTAAAATTAATTTATTTTTGCCAAAGTGATACGTCTTTTTTCATTGCTGGGCCTTCCAACAACTTTCTAAACATGAGTTTCACTTTGGAGGAATAGCAGTATTCATTATTTCCCAAAACACAAAGATCAAAAATTGCTTATGCCATAAAGTCCATCCTAATTAGTAAAAATCAGACAAAAAATGGTGAGTTTAGAGAAAAAATTTGAAGACATAGGCTTTCATGCAAAATGCAGCATGTAAAGAAGTAACTCGTAACAGTTTACTCTCAGTAGCCTTAAGCTGATTCTTCAAGTCCACTGCCAAAAGAAGTAACAGAGAAAGAAAATTCACAGAAAAAAAAACCTGAGATTGTCATTCACATAAAAATGGTTGAAGAGACACTGGAATTTTTTTGATCTTAGCTATAAACATTCATCCAGAGACATACGTCAGATTTTGATCTTATGGAAACTAGGAGATTCCTTATGTAGGTTACACAACCATTTTGAGGATGCCAGACAATGGGGAAGACAGACATTTTTTGTCTCTCCCCTATCTGTCAACAGAAAGGAAAAGCAAGGACAACCCTCTGCCCAACAAGACTTCTGACTAAAGGCTGTTCAACTTGTAGACTGAGAGTAACAGTAAAAAAATATGTTGTGTAAATGGCAGCAATATTCTGCAATTACAGTTAAATTTGCCTCCTCATGGCTGGAAAACAAGTGAGTGCCACCTCTTACGGACAATACGAACCACTGCTTCAGCTGCAGCTGAGTGGGAAATCTTGTCATCTGTCTCTAGATTTGTATATGACTGAGATTTGTATCTGACTGAGATAAATAGGTTAAACTTGAGTTGACAATATCGAGGACTGATGCTCCAAATTAACCATGCCATTTGCACAGCAAGGGCCTTCCAGCTAAAAGAGATAAATTTGGGGAGGAGGTTAGGGGAACAATAAGATATGATTTGGGAAGAGAATTAAAGAGACAGCAGGCTAGTGAGATGACTGAGAAGGTTCAGTGGATGCACGATTTGATTTTAATTAAAAAAAATAAAGAGATCAAAACATGCTTCAGAGGACCTATTTTAATTTTGTACCAGTCTTCATAACAGATTCCAAGTGGAAAGTCATAAATAGAACAGGGGAAGAGGTTATTTGTGGAGAGCAATCCTAAGTTCTCTTCTCTATTTTAAAATGGAAAATCTGTATTTCTATACAAAATATATGACTGCAAGAGAGGCTGTGCCATGGTTCATTGCCTCAACATGGGAAAAAAATGCTAAAATGAAATGCTGAAAGACAGGGCAGCTGAATTGGGAATGTCATTTTTAAAGAACTCTGCACCTTGTAAATCTAGCTGAAAAACAGCCAAGTACATTTTTAGCACACTTCGATTAGTTTGGTAGAAATTTTGTAATACTTAAGTACTAAGAAAGTGAACAAATAAAAATAAATATATTTGTAGAAAATAATATATCTATAAGTGTATCAAGAACAGCAAGTTGGAGTAGTCAATAGATTGGAGTTGTATTTATTGCAGTTGTTTGGGTTCTTCCCGCTGGTTTCCTGTCCCTGAGAATTGCTAGGTCTCTATCATAGGTAACACAAGAGTATGTTTGAGGAACAAATATAGCAGTGATATGACTCATTCTGTTTAGTATTTGTGTTCTGCTTTATCAAACCTTGTGCAAATTCCTCCTCCTTTCGACCTCACCACATTCTCTCTCCTCACCAGAATGATACTTTTTTTCTTAAATATCCTAAGTTTCACTTGTATCACCAAAAAGCCCTTATTGCAGACAAGGAAAAGCTTGCACTGAGCAGACAATCAGGCAGGTTTAATAAAAATCTGAGTAAACTTGCAAGGTTGGGCTCTCTACTCTGAGGCTGACAGCATGAACAAAAATGCTGAGTTGATCAAAATCAGTTTAAATGCAGAGTTATGCAAATTACATACCTAAACATACTGCTGAGTGTCTATCTGCCTGTGCACACGCAGAACAACAAACTTGCATAAACAATATTAACAGTGTAAAGTAGGATTACACAGGTATTTGCCATCTTCCTTTCAACACATTCAACTCCCACTTCTCTGCGATAAACTGCTTTTTTTTTAAACAACACTAATGAAAACATACTGCAAGCACGCATTTGGTGAAATGCTCTCTGTTAAAATGCTGATCTATGTTCATGAGCATCACAAGTATTAATCTGCTCTACTAGAATATAACCTGAAAGCTGGAAACAAACTTTTTAGATTTCCCTTGAAGAACTGAGTGACGGGACACACTGAATCAAAGACTAGCAACAGGAAAACGGGGAAATATATTCCACTGTTTCTTAACATAAATCAGCTACTAATCTGTGTAAAAAATCCAAGGCAATTGTTGTGAAAACAGTACTTCATGTTAAAAATAATATATTATGACATGCCAACCAATCTCTTGAAAGCTCAAGGAAGAACTATCTTTCAGAAGAAAAAGAAAAAGAAAGTTTATGACTCAGATTTTTTTTGGCCCAAGTGCTTAAAGATCTAGAGTACAATACAGACCTCTACAACTCAATTCCTACAGGGGACAATAAATAAATTGCAATGGGGTTAACACACAAAACCCATCTCTGAAAATAATGTTTGGGAATTTGTACAGCTTTAGAAACAATTTAAACAAAATCTAAGCAAAATTCCCTAGAGAACTAAGCTGTTGAGCAGAACTCAGTGTTTAATGAATTAAAATAAACAAACAAACAAACAAGCCCAGGCTAGGAAGGACACACATTTCTTGATGTGAACCTAAGGAGAACTATACTGAGGCAGTGAAATGGAGAATCAGAGAACTGCCTGGCTGAAAACATATAGTGACTTGCACTACTGTAGAACACAGTATACGTATTCCTCAAATACATGCCTGGGAGGTGTTCGCTGTAACTTGCAAGGCCAATGCATTTCCATGATAACATGCAAGTTGTCACCTTACCTTTGTTTCAGGCTCATTAGCTGGAAGAAGTTGGTTTGTTTCTACAGGGAAACCATTTCTTGGCATAAAGGAAGGACTAACACACATGATCAGGAAACAAAGTAGTTGACCCATTGTTCACAAAAACTACGTTAGAAGATGGGTGTTAGAGCCCCACAGAAAATAAAGGCTGTTCCCAGCTGTGAACTTGATGAAAGTCAGACCTAGAACTCTTCCAAACACTGAGACTTCAAGACCTTTGGGCTACCAAACACTGAAGCTGCAGGAACTCATTTTCCAGTTATCAAAACCCAAAGAATTAACATTTTTAAAAAATCTATTTTTTACATTCAGCAGTTTGTATCTACTCACCATCCATGGGTACCACTGAGGGAGATATTTTTATCTTGTTTATTTCTAAGCAAAGAAAGAAACTGCATCACAGAGAGGTTGGATCTCTGTAGGGAATCAGTATCACGCCAAGAACTGAACTCAGGCATATCTGTCTCCAGTTCTTGGATTGTATTTCCTTATGTGATTTATGAGTGTGTAACAAAAATATGAAAATAAATGGAAAGTTCAACGGACTGTTGTGTAAATAAGTGAATGAAATGTGTTAAAAACATTCAAGTAAAGCATACAAGAACTGCTGGCTATATAAAGTTTAACATCTCCTAAGCAGAGATGTTTTGGGCTTTTACTTTACATAAAGTACACCTTTATTACTAAGCAAGATGGTTTTCTGAAATAAAGTGAATAGCCTCCCTTTGCCTTGGGATCTGATTATCATCCTTGCCTGGTCTCTACTAGAAGTTTCTAATAATTTTCCATTGCTCGAATACAAATGCTTTCTACAATGTAGTTGATGAATGCAGTAACTCACCATCAGTAGCTTGAAGACTGTATGTCAGGCCCAATGCCAGGTAACCCTTTGCCAGGAACTCTCCTGCATCCTCACCCAGGTCTATCACCATTTTAGCAAAGTGTTCTCCCTCCTCCAGCTGCAAAAGGAGGAAAGATGAGAATTACAGGTATTTCCATTATATTTGCTTCAATAAGGTTAACTCTTATAAATTTGAGTCAGTCTTTAAAGGGCTTTCACGCTAATCTTTCACAGAAAGGAGGACATATAAGGCTAGATTATCAGACCTTAGTTCCCCCATAGTTTTCTTTTTTGTGTGTGTGCGTGTTTAGCCATCCGCCCCAAACCATTTCCAAATGTAAGGTGATGAAGGACCCTGTATCTTATCTGGATACTTCCCTTCCAATCATGCTATCTTATATACACACGGTGGATCAAAGAACTACCATCCTGACCGTTCACTGACAGGTCTGACCGTTCACTGACAGGTCTGACAGGAGTCTTCCTTTGAATTTGAAACTGGTTTTGCTATAAAATGTTTTTAAACCTTAGCAAACATTAGGAGAGTAAAACAAGAAAGCATCTCGTTGTAGGCTCAATTCAGCTGTCACTGGCAGTTCTGCTGTTACAGGAAGGAGGTAGCAAACTTGGGACCCAAATTCTGATCCAAAATACTGCATGACCTTTAAAGTTGGTGTGCAGGAAGCATCATTGCACCTTTTTCAAGGATCCTGCTGGAGGTGCATAGCACTTTGCACCACCGATCTTAATAGAAACAGCCTCCAAAATGGTAAAATATAGCCTGCCTCTTCTATTAGAGAGCAGACCTCTTCCTCTAGGCTTCCTTTCCACCTGCCCCACAGACTTAAGTCTAATAAAAACACAAAGCTTTAGCACCTTTAAAATAATTTTGAATGTTAATTTCTAACCAAAAATAAGTTAATTCTTCTACTATATAACAGATTTCATTTTTAACTTAAATTCTCACTAACATCACTCACTGTCTGTAAGTAGAAAAAAAAATAAGATCTGGAGGCTTTAAATATCTTGAAAGGCCTAAATCAGAGAGAGAGATGAAAGCTGCAACCAATGCTTGAAAGATACAGAGCCTGCAAAGGCCTCACTTGTGTACAAGATGGTCTGCAGATCCTGTCAGCCATAGCCAGCGGTCACCTCTAATTAAGAACCAGACAACACTACGCTATCTGAAAAACCCTGTTTTGGAAACTTTTGTTACAAGGTGATTCATTGGCGGGAACAGGGTTATTTTGTTCTGAGGTGGCATGGTTTTGTTTGGAATCCAGCTATTTTAAATGCAAGTACTGCAGACATAACTGAAATGCACTGTCTTAATACTCAGCTTGTCAGACTTCAGAGCCTAGTACTTTCTTAATACCTAAAAGGAATCACCTGTAATGAAACCAAAAATATACCAACAGACCGGAAGTTTCCATTCTGCAGTGATACATTAATTCTCTATTTATGAACAGAATCTACTACTATACCAGCCTATCAAGGGGCTGCCTATTTTTACCACTTGAAGATGTTCAACTGACAATGTTTATACAAAGGATTGGCATCCATTAATTGTTATCAGACATAAGGAAACCTTTACTGGAAGTGCAAACACAAAGAAAGGCTGAGAAGTCTGTGAATGAAGAAGCAATCACCACTGCTCATGCCTTCCCCTCACTAGCACAGATTCCTCAAGATGACCGTTTCAAACTAGCTGTAGGCCAAGTTCCCACATTTCTGAACCCTCAGAGCAACACGCAGCGTGCCACCTATGCCGTCACTCCCAGCATTGCGCAGGCAATGCATGCTTGCCGAGTGCCTTGCCTGCTGTGAAACCAGAAACGACCAACTGGAACAGGGAAACCTCTTCGCAGGTGTGCTTGAGAGGTCTAGCTACATAGCAAGGACCTTCTTTAATGGCATAATCCAAAGGCTGCTGACAACAGTAGAAATGGTCCTGCTGCCACTTGTGATGCCCAGGTGAGACCTTGAAAGTCCAGTCAGAGCAGGAAGACCATGATTAGTGCCAGTAGAAGTCTCAATCCCAGGCGCAGCCCTGCAGTCCTCCTGCCTCCCCTGCTATGCGCTGAAGTGTCTTCTGGACTGCAGCCTAGGGCGGTGGGAGAAGAGAACATCCCATAATTCAGCACAGAGGCAAAAAAAAAAAAATACTTCTCATGAAACAATGACTGAATTCTTCAGCTCCTGGGAACTTTTATGTAAGATATAAAAAAATCTCTGCAGCCAGAAAAATAATTCTGCACCTCTTTTTCCACCATAAACAGCTATATTCTTGCTCTCTTTCTTCCTCATCTCTTCTCCCCACAGACACTTTGCTTCAAGAAGTCTCCATCAGATGAAGAAAAGCATTATACAAGAGATTCTAGTGGTCAGCGAACAAGGGCAAGGGTGGGTAGATTAAGGAGATTTAATGAAAGGTTTAGAGTTGAAATCGAGACATTTAAGATTGGAGAGAATTCCCTCCATTGTTCCTGTAAATGGTCACCTGAAGGTGTTTCCAGTCTCTGACTGATGGCCTGTGCTGCATAAATCAGCAGCACCAATCAGTCAGTTACCCAGGGCCACCTGTGAGTGCCAGCTTAACTTACTGTATGAATAATTAAAAATACAACTTTTCAGAATGGCTGAGAGCGCACTTCTAGCACAACCATTCTTGTCAACATTTACTTGCGGCAGCACTGATGGCACTTTGACTAGTCGCAAGGATTCCCACAAAAGCAAGCTTGGTCAGCTGAAGGCCACTTCAAAAATAAATGGCCTTGTAAACCCCAGTACAGTTCAGCAGCTGGGTCTGTTTATAAGAATATTTATTTGTCTTTCTTACAGCACTCAGCCCTGCTGTGACTGCCATCTGCCCCCTCTTCTCCAATACTCCCACTCTTCAATCATTCTAAGCAAGTGTGGAAAGCCAACCCTTTCACTTGCATCACCCACTGGGGGTTTCAACCCCCAGATGCAAATGGTCCCTAACCTGCCTGCATTCTGCATGGAAAAATCCCTCCCCACACCTCACCACGGAACGAGTAGTCAGACTGACCTGCCATCTACCAGTGTTGTTGTGCCCATGGGGTCCTTTAAGCACAGGAGCTGCACCCATAGAGAAGGGCATACAGTCCCAGCAGCCACGGCTGCTCCAGCTGCAGCTCCTTCATGCGGCACCATGGTGCTGGTGGGCAGCAGCAGCAGGAGCCGCTCTCCCTTGGCCCCGTCCCTGTGTTGTGGCAGGCCCAGGGGGTTGCACGCAGCAGTACTCTCAGAAGCTCTGAGGTCTCAGTGGTCATCTCCACCCAATGGAAAGCTAAATGGTTCATTCACTTCAGAGGAGAACTGCCGTGTCAGGACAGCACAGCACTGACTCAGAAGCGTGAGGAACATGGACGGAAACTTTCTGTTGCATCCTCCAGCCCTTGTTAGCAAGCTCTGAGCCACAGGATGCCTCCTGCTCTCGAGTGCTGTGACTGGAAAACATCTGAGTGAACCTGCTCACTACCAGTGCCATCAGCACTACCAAAAAGGGGATTCTTTGGGCACCCATGTGCAGGTAACAGCCTGAATCCAGCTCCCTTAGCATTAGTTTGTTATTTTCTCAGAAGGAAGTCCCAAATATACCTCTTTGACTTCCCCCTTACTATTGCTATATTCTGCATACTTCAGGCTTAACAGCTCACAGCAAGAGGGGCAGAACCTCAGGTTGGAGGGAGAGGGAAGAAGCTCCCTGGGTAGAAGAAAGCAGGTGCTGAGAAAAACAACCTAAAATAAACTCCTTGTATTTTGAACTCTAGCTGCATAGCCTGTAAAGAGGCACTCAGAAGCCCTAGCTACGTAACTGCTTCTTCACTTGAAGAGCACACACCAGGCACCTGGACAGAAACATATTGCCCAACTGCAAAGTGATGCTGATAAGACTGCAATATTGTGGGCTATTTTTTTCCCCTCCCACCCCCTCCACCACCTTTGATGGAACTGGAGCAGTTGTTTGCTGCATAACCCCAGGAAAAGTTTTCACTGAAACATGGAGCTGCTATTCCAGCAAACCCTGCTATTTGACCGATTCTGGTGACCGCTTGAGCCAAGCCCATGGGCACACTGACAAGGCAGTAGGGAACAGCAGGTGCTGTCCTCTGGCCTGTGGCCACCCAGCTGGTTTGCAGCCACCACCCTGCTTGTTTTTAGAAGGGCTCACGCCCAGTTCCATTGAATCCACATCCACCAGGACCAGAAGCAGGAGCTGCAGTCCATTCCAGACAGCCCCAACTGAGAACAATGGAGGCCAAGCAGGTTGCTGACAGGAAGCAGCCCAGATAGGGCAGCTGCCCGCGTTGCACAGGAGGGAGAGGAAGGCAGGAGACAGGACACTGAGCAGACGAGAAGGTTAGTCAAACAGGGGAGCCGGGATCCCAGCAAGAGGGAGCAAGATCTGAATAAATGAAGGGTCAAATCCCACGGAAAGGGCATCTACACAAAAATACCACTTTAAAACAGCATGTGGTGGGGAGTTAACTATAAGAATTCACCTCACTATCATTTTTGGCACTGTGGCTTGTAGGTGTGGACACTAAACACAAACAAATACAAACAGACAAAAAGAATGAAATATTACTAGAAGAGAAAGAAGAGAAAGAAGAAAAATGCATAAGAAAAAAGGGGTCAGAAAGGTATATTATAGTGAAAAGATTGAATCTCCCAGCTGTTTACAATAGAACACAAAATAAATCACACTATGTCAGGAAACAAAAATCTCTGTGCTTTCTATTGCTGGACATGTCAGCTAAGCCTGCTGACATGCTCAGCCCCTGCATTTAGGAACACACAGACCTTTCCCTGCACTGCAGAAAAGGTGTTCATGTACAAAGGAGGTGAATAGAAGACAAGATTCTTGGCCATCTTTGATGTCTAAAACCTTGGAGTTGCCCCAGAAAAAGCATGTGTGATGTGAACAAGAACATCTTTTTAGAGGATAGAGAAAATCTCTAATCTCCTTATCCTTGCTTGCTCACTAGCCTCTCTCCCTAGTGATGACAGTCCTTTAGACAGCCTGCTCAGCAGGGCACATAATTCAGGTAAAGGGTCTAGATTTGATCTTTCGGTATTATTTATACAGCAGTAAAAGCTAAAACATCTCCATGCAGCTCCAGGGCTCCTAAATGACCAAGTTTGAGCAGATCCACAGCATTTCTTTCCTACAGAGACAGTGTCAACATCAGATAGAAGAAGCTCCATCAGATTAAGCAGCCTGAGAAAGTGATGATAAACTATTACTGCAGAAACACTATGGTCCTAAATCTTTATCCTGACAAATCCCACACACATTGCGATGTACTGACCTCAAGTCATGTCCAACTGACTCTTTATGCCTGCCTTTATGCCTATATATGCCTATATGGTGTGGTCTGGTCCCACTTTATTCTTCCTTTGCCCTGACTGATGGCAGTGTCCGTCCTGCCAGCGAAGCATTGGGGCAGAGTGCTTTGTTGTGCCCACCAGGGCTTGAGAATCTGGAGCAGAGGAAAGTTTTGCTAGAAGGTCCAGAGTCATCTTGCGCTGCAGCCTTTGCCCCAGGATGAAGTCTCTCCAAAACATCACTCAGTCAGAGAGCGAATTCGTACCATCCCATAGTACTGGCATCATTCAGGAGTATGTAAGGCTATTTCTGTGGTATTGACTGTGAGCCACTGAAAATACTAAAAATGTGATTTGTGACTTGTGTCTTCCCACTCCGTTAGGACAGAGTCCTAGAACATTTGATATAATTCCAGGACTAGCAAAATCCATGTACAAAGATCTAGAGAGAGCCCCAAAAACCACAACATAGGAAAAAATGACAACAACAAAAATACACAATAAAGTATACTAGTGACCCTAAATACCTTTAAATAAGGCCCTAAAACAGAAAAAAAAAATCAATCAGTATTTAATACTTGTCTATAGCCAGAATCTCCATTTTTAGTATTTTCTGCCCCAACTGTGTGTCGAATACATCTGGACAACCTGAATTACCCGTGAAATTAGCAGCATTATGCTATGAAAAGGAACTCACGCTGCAACTTAAAATCATTGCCAAAATAGGCAAGTTTGCATTCAACTGAGGCCATGCCAAGGAAGGCCAAGTGAAGAAGGGAACTGCAGTAAGTCTTTTAGTTACTAGCACTCTGATTTTATATTGGACCAAGGCAGCACAATTGCAGTGTGGACAAGCTACCGTAGGTCATACCAACTTAGTTGTGAAAATTTAAAATGATGCTCCAAGCTTCCATAGTCAAATATTTCATAGCACTTTCTAGAAAGCTAAAAGACAGATGGCTAAACACGGCTTTCTATTCACTTACTAGAATTACTCAAATGAGTTAGACAAATGGTTGTGTTCGAACCTTGGCAAACTAGGAGTGCTAGGGAGCACAGTGCCTTAAAACTGATGTTGAACCCACCAAAACATTTAAAATGTACCTGTGTAATGTGCTAGGTACGGTATGAAATGAAAGTTCCAATTTTGCTCAAAATCTCATAGACTTTATCAAGTATAGGTACAACTGCATCTTTACCAGACAAGTACTATCCATACAAGTGCACATTTTGGAAGCTTTTTGCTTCTCTAAGACAACTGGCGTAAGCTGTAGAACTAACAGAATATTGTTTTACTGTTCCCCCTGCCTTGTTTTTATTTGTGAAAAATCTGTAATTTGAAAACAGGATGATGAAAACATGGCCTACCTCCCCGAGCTGTTTATTGCAGGCCCAGTCCTGAAAGCTGGGCTTGCTGACAGCAGATCATCCCACTGTTGTAAACCAGGCTGGTGCCAGCAAAACACTAGTGGAGCAGTGCCAACTCACATCAGCTAATAATCTGGTTAAACCATCACAGAAGGAGCTGGGGGCGTCTGTTTTCCACATCAGGCTCTGATACATATCGATTTGCACGGCACATTATGAATGTATGCTTTTATTTTGATTTATTCTGCATTGCAAGATTGTTTCATCCAATTTGGGCATCCTCAATGTTGTATGTCACTAAATACATTTCAATTAATATTTATTTTTGCTTCTTAAAGTGCGCAAAGATAACAATATGAACAAAGCCAGCAACACAAAATGACCGTCTGATTCATGAGGAGAAAAACAAACCAACCTGTTCCTCATGACATTCTGCAACTATCCAGCAGAATAAATGATATTAAATTATGTCAGTTACTTGAAAAAAAGTCTAAAATACTGCTTTTCTGGAGACTATAAATAAATTAGGTACAATACTGCACCAACAGCAGATAGTAGGCAGATGCAGGAAATGCAAGTTAGCCATTTCATTTTTATAAATCGTGATCAGATTTCACCCTTTTCCTGACTCACCAGCAATCAAGTACATACATATATTTCCTAATTGAGAAATTAATCATATTTTATATTCTGAAAAGCAAGGTATGTTTGAGTGGTTGACTGTTAATATGTAATATATAAACTATAAACTGTTCCAGTGCCCTGCCTATCCTGTTTTCTATTTATATTGGCATTGATTAACTTGTTCACTTCCAGTTTAAATGATTCAATTCTGATTTGATTGCCATGTAATTTAAATGCAAATAATTACTGTAAGGATGACATTTAGAAAAACAGCTCGCCTAGGCAGGAAGATCTTTATTAGGCAAAGGAGTTTGTCAGTAATATCACAAGCATCTCTAACTATTAGATGTAGGAACGTTTTTTTTTTTTTTTTTTTTTCCTCCAAAAAGTGCTTGACTTTCCCTCTCTCATTACCTCTAAGTATCAGGCTTGTGCAGTTCCATCAGAACTTTGGCATAAGGGTAGAGCATAAGCCTCACAGTGAGGGGACAGGGATTTTTCATTCAGTTTTAGTCTGTAAGGTTCCACTCCAGACTACTGCAGTAAGATTAAGGTCTTGGGAAATAACATTTGCATTTCAGACATCCCAGTTCTGTGTGAGGGTCTGATCTAAAAAAACCACTGAAAAAGATAAGTGTTTCACACAGTCAAAAAGAACAGCAATTGGAGAACTTCTTCCCTTCTTTCTCCTGTTTATTTAGGTTTACATTGTCATTTGATCACTTGTCATTGTATATGAAATCTGAAGACCCTGGACTGCCTGAGGACAGATTTGTTGAATTATCTTGCTATAGAGACAGTTAAAGAGAAGATATATTATCTACATACTAACTGTGCTGGCAGATTCAAAAGGATGTTCTGAGAAAGTAGTAATGAATATAATTGAAATATCTTCAATTTGGGCTCTTAACTGCATATTCAGCTCTTCACCCTGACTGTGTGTTGACCATGACAGTTCAACCCTGTGATGACCCTTGTCATCACAAGTGGTAGACACAGTTAAAGAGTTCAGTTTGAAGTTCAAGCCTTAGTACTGAAAACTGAGTAAATGCTGAGCTAGCATATGCAAAAGACAAAGATCTTATGCTATTTCTTTTCTCACAGTACAGAAACCTGGCCCTTTCACCTCAACAAATACCAATGACTCTGGTAAAGTGCATTTGCTAGAACTTCATTTGACTTCTTAAGGATTATATCTTGATTTTTGTGCTGACGCATTCACTCAGTTTAAATTTTGTCTGGAGGCTACTTACAGCAGAGACCACATCATTAGCAAGTATTAAAGAGACCACAGCGTTCCTGAGATCACTGCTTACATTTAGAAGTGGTTAGCACATTGTCTTTGAGGTCAGAGATTTGCTATTTGTTGTCTGCTTGTGAAGTTTAATAGTGAGAACAGAGACCCTAGTGGATATATCAGGATATATTACAGAATTACAGAGATTAGAAGGAACCTCTGCAAGTCACCTGGTCCAACCCATTTCTCATGGCGGGGAAAACTAGAAGAGGTTTCTGAGATATACTCAAAACCCAGCTGTATCCCCTTTGTTGGGCTTGCTCCCATATGTCTGTTGTCTATCTTGTGCTGGGCACAGACATAGCTCTCCAAATATGGCATTTGGCATTTTCCTTGGCTGAACTTCATGAGATTCCTGTTGGCTGAATTCTCCAGCCTGCTGAGGTCCCTCTGAGTGGAAGCACCAGCATCTTGTTTATCAGCCATGCTTCCTGCTTTTGCATCATCTGCAAGCTTCCTGAGGGTGCACTCTGCCTCTTCATCCATATCATCCAGGAAGCATTTGAACAGCACTGGCCTAAGTATGATTCCCCCAGGAGTCAGTGATCTCCAGCCACTGATCACAACCTGTTGAGCCCTTCAGTTCAGGTAGCTCTCCCTTCATCTACTAGGCCAGTCATCTCATTGCAGAAGGCCATCATATGGGTAAAGCACAATTCCCCCTTCGTAAATCCATGCTGACTACTTCCAATCACTTTCTTGTCCTTAAAACAGATTTTTCTTCTCCTCCTTGCCCCTCTTGAAGAAGAGAGTAGCACTTCTTTTCCTTCAAGCCCTCAGCAAAGTCCCCTAATCACCATGACTCTTCAAGGATTGAGAGTGGCCTCACAATGACAACAGTCAGATGCCTTGGCACTTGTAGGTACATCCCATCGGGCCCCATGGACTTGTGTTCATCCAATCTGCTTAAATGTTTCCTAACCTAATCCTCCTCCACTGAGGGTAAGTCTTCCTCGCTCCATACCCCTCCACTGGTTTCCAAAGATTCTGAAGGTAAATCTTAGCAGTCTTAACTGTGGCAAAGGTAGCACAGAGTACCTCAGTCTTCTGCGGTCTTCGTCACCAGGTCCCAGACCCTGTTCAGGAGCACATCTGCATTGTCCCTGATTTTCCTTTTGTTGCTGATATACATGTAGAAACCTTCCTTTTTGCCATTCACCTCCTTACCAGAATCAACTCCAGACAAGGTCTGACTTCCCTAACACTGCTCCTTCATACTTGGGCAGTGTCTCTATGTTCCTCCTGGATCATCTCTCCCTGCTTTAACCTCTTGTACTCTCCCTTTTATGCTTGACTTTAGTACGGATTTTCTCATTCAGCTATGCATGCTTGCTGCCTGCTGTAGATACTTGTTCAATTTCCTATATACCAGGATGGACCTTTCCTGAAGAGGTGATCCTTGAAAAACTAACCAGCTCTCCTGGACGCTCCTTCTCTTCAGGACCATAACTCATGGAATTCTTCCAAATGAAGTCCCTAAAGAGGCCAACATTTGCTCTTCTGAGGTCTAGGATTGTGATTATGCTATTTGTCTTGCTCCCTCCTTTCAGGATTCTCAACTTCACCCTCTTGAGTTGGACCAGCTTTCGATCTCCCAACTTGCTCTTTGCTGCAGTTATCAGCAGGGCTCTTGCCCTCATTCATTCTGTGCCTCCTTCTTGGATCCATGTTCATAAAGCAGAAAGGTAGGAGGATCATTTGAAATACTGAGACCCCAAATTTATTTTCCATACTAAAATTGAGATTCCTAGGCCAAAACTAGTCTGACCTCAAAGAAAAAATCTTCCCTAAAAGTAATAAATATTTTGCTGATTTTTTTTTGCCTGCTGACAAGAATTGAGACTGCAGAACTGCTAGAGGTAGCATTGTGGCCTTGCAGTCCCCCACTGTGGCTCCCTATTAATGCAACATTTAGCCCATGGAGCTGCTCTAGCTGAGAGCCTACACTGAGAAATATTTAACATACTTGATGATGTTTTATACTAATGACAAGCCAACCTTGCTTTGAAAGCTACATCAATAGAGATTATTAATAACAATGTTCAACATAGATCTTATGTCTGGTTTAGATACTGTTTTCAAGTCTCTATGTATCAAGAAAAACATTCTTTGTTTTAATAAAAGCAATTTACTGTGTACCAAACTTTCAGCCCTTAAAATGAAGATATTGAGCTAAAGGTACAGGAGAGCTAAATCACTCTAAAGAGCAGAGAGAGGCTGGGTAAAGTCTCAAGGCCTTCTCGCCAAAGAGATTTTTTTTTTCTTATAACAAGGTGTGTCTCAATTTTTTCTGGATCATAGATGATCTTAGTCCCATTATAATTCAGAACAGCAAAGCTCATTCAAAAACATTTCAGATCAGATCTCCTCACTGATATAACTCAAATTCTTCTAAATAATACAGGCTTGCATCAAATAGTGATGTAGGGGATTGGCAGTAGAGAGGGGTAAGGGGATAAAACAAATTTAGTCTCTACAATTTTCCCCCAAATCTGGGCAGATTCTTCTGGTATTTTCTTTCTTGCTTTCCTGTCTGTTTTACTTACATTAGCAACTCTAATCCTTCACTGACTGCAGGGACACCTTGTGGTGAGGACAGAGGTGAAAACAGTAGCCTGCCATTCAGCTAATTAAACCAAGCAGCAAAGACCTGACAGATGTTTCTGCTCCTTGGAATAATCAGATTTCACAGGCACAGACTTCCACTCCCACTTTGCTTCTGGGGCATACATTAGTGCCTCCAGAACAGAAAACTCTGACACAGCAGCTTCAGGAACAAAGGATCGAGTCATCCAACAGAGCTGAACTGGTTGACAGTCCAACAACCAGACCCACTTACAATGATTAACATTTGTCTTCCGGGAGCTACAAGGGTGGCCAATTTCACTCTGGATATTCCCTTGAAGGAGCAGTCCCCAAAGTGCTGTTATGACTCCCCTCCCCACACCCTTTGTTTAATATGTCAGCAACACTCAGTTCAAGTTAGACTTACTGCTAAATTTTGTGATGAATTTTTGTTCATTTGGAGGCATACACATGTGTGCTTTAGATTTTAACAGGAATTCCCCTTCCTCCCCCCTGCAGCTCCACCACGGCACTCTCGCTGCGGTACCTGACACGTTACATAAGAATTGCATCAGCTTGCTTACCCAGTGCAGGGGCCCAATGCAGACCTTGGCAGCCAGGAGAGGAACGGTGGGATCTGTGGGTCGCAGCTTAGCACACTCCTTGAGCACTGACACAGCATATGCCGACTAGAGGAGGAGAAGGGGGAGAAAGAGAGTATAAATAAATAAATAAAGCTGATTAGACAATGCCTATACGGAGTCCAAACAAAATATACCAGGGGAACATGATAGTGGTATGAAGTAGATTAAAAAACATGTCAACAACAAGTTGGCAACTCCAGTCCCACCTCCACCTGCACACACGTGCGTGCACAAGCGCACATGCTCCTTGCCCCAGGGGAAACGTGCCAAAGCAGCAGGCTTGTCCACAGACGCCAACACACTGATTATTTTAACTGTGCCCTTCCAAGGCACAAGCGAAGTGCAACAGTTGTCCCTACTGCACACACAGTCATCTTCCAATATGCCAAAAAATAAAATAAAAATCACAAAGAGATTATCCATCAGTACACTGCATTTGAGCCAACTAAATAGAGGTTTGTGCAATTCAGTTAGTCTCTGTTCCGCAGCTTGTGCTTTCTGCCCTCTCCAGTTCCAGAACATGCAACAATAGAGCTGAGATCCCACCATGAAAAGGGTGGAGGTGGCAACTGCAGAGCAGAACATTGTTCAGCAGAGAGAAGAATGAATTTCACATGGGTGGTTTATGGAGCACTTTGGAAAGAAAACCCTTTGAATTCTTGCTGTCTTCTGACATTAGGCTACCATTAATGAATAATGCTTACTAAGCTTAGCAGTTACATAGCCCTTTTGATATTTAATGTGCTCCACAAACATTAGACTACTCTTTGTAGCACATACACATCTATATTTCAGAAAGTTTAAAGGGGAACAAGGAAAGGCATAGTCTGAGATGCTGAAGGCGTGAACAGCAGATCACGGTGTGAAAGAATTCAGACTACTACTACTTCCAGGCCCATGCCACCCCCACTGGATTAGTCTCTTAGAAGTTTTTAACTCTCTCATTAGAGAAGCCAAATCCTTCAAATTCTCTCCTTGAGCACTGACTCTCCTGAATTCCAGGGAAAGTTTTTTTCCCCTCAGAATTTCTCCATACATTCCCAATTCCTCCTAAACACTTTCCCCACTCTCCCAAAGCTCAAAGGCCTCTCCTTTCTCTGAGAGTCCACTCATTTGCAAAAGCAAATGAAACAGTCATGGCCTTTCATGACATACCATAGGAGATCAGTAAACACATTAATAGGGCTGGCAGAGCCACACCAAGGGTTTCTCACATCAGCTCCTGGCTCTGTCTCTGGTACCCCATGGCCTTTCAAACAGTGCTCCTGTCAGCACACGCTGCTGCGCTCGCCCCATACGACAGTCCCTGCTGCCTTGCAGTCTCGTGCTGCCCCAGGCATCAGCATCTGCTCTCCTTAACCCTGCACCAGAGCTGGCTGCGCCCATCTCCATGCTTCTCCACATGACTGACGGTCCAGTTCTTGCTAAGGCATCCAAAAGCCTGGGTAAGAATTTACTTGGAAGGGAGCCTAGGAAAAGGGCAAGGCAGGTGTACAGCAGCCCTGCATGTGCTAAGGGAGAGATGAGGACTGCAGCACAACTCACACAAGAGGCCCACAGCAGCAGAACTCAAACCACCCTTCTCCTAAAGCTTGGGTACATGCTACCTTGTCTAAGGAAGAGCAACTAAATGTTCTGTTCTACACAGAACATAAGACTAAAAAAAGTATCAAAATATTTGCTATTTTACAATTGCAAAAGTATGATTTACAATTTGTCTCAACACCGGAAGGAAAGCCTGTTTCAGGGCTCCATAAGACTCAAGTTTATTGAGACTCAGTAAACTCTATTCTAGAGCTCACACTGCTTCTCAAAGTCACTACAACAGTCTGAGGTAAGGAGAAGACAGAGAAAGAAATGCAAACTCATCACTGCATTCTGCTGTTACTAGATGACTAGTATCTCTCCAAGAATCAAACTTCTTGATACTTTTTGTTTAGAAGAAATAGTGTCTCGGGTTTTCATGGCATCTACTCCTCTTGTAGTACACTACCCTGCATTGTAGAGAAGCAGTGCTCCACCAAACTTGGCGGTGGTTTCTCAGTTCTATGTAAGCAGCTCGAAGCAAACCTTGATGAAGGGAAAGCAGGAGGCACTTGGGAGCGAGGCACAGCCCCAGGGGCCAGCACAGCCAGTGCTAGCCCAGGGCAGAGTCACCAGAGGCCTGTTCTGATTTATATCGTAGTTGCAAGATCTATCCTGGTGCTGAACTGAAAGAAGAGATAAAACCCAACTCCTTGCCAGCAACTCTTGAACTCTGCTCACTCCCTGTCTGCAGTCTGTCTATTGAGAAAGGCTACTCCGCAGGACACAAGCCAACTCTGCAGCCTCCGCTAGCCTTGAACTGCAGAGCACTTGCCAGTGCTGTCCAGAAGCTCTTCAAGAGGCCACAGCACCACTGCAACGACCAAACGCAGCACAGCAGAAAATCCAGCCCTGTACCTATGCTCCAGTGCCTCATGAGCATGGTTACTTTATCACATGCACTCACAATCATCTTAACGTTAATTTACAAAGCAAGAGCTACTGCCTCTACAGCATTTGTGGAGCTGTTACTTGAGACATTCATAAAATTTGCAGCTATGCATATGGACAGAGAATCGTTTTAGAAACAGGGCAGTATGCTTCTCCCCAGCTGCACTGTAAAAAATTAATTTCACCTTGAGAGCTTACTCAGCAGAAATTATATATAGATAAAAATGTTGGCCGAGAAAAGGCAGTAGAGAAAACCTCACTCTCACGGTGACCTTACTTAAGGGAGACTGGCATGAAATACAATATCAAGGTGCTTCAGAGATATTAATTATAGTCATTAGTAGGTAGCGGAAAGTATCATTCACTGAGAGCACTGAATACAAATGTGTCATTGGTTTGAAAATATTTAATATGAAGCAATGTTTGTGTAACATTGAAATAATCTGATAATTAAAACATTTATATTCCTTCACTTAGTGTGGGTGGACCAGGCAGCCAAGCACATTGTTTTTAAGAACCACTGCAAGGCAATAATAATTAGATTTATTGGTGAGGAACATTTTCAGAAGTTCAGAGCTTGAACTCCAAGCAAGTTCATATTTCTTACTAATAATCTTGAGCTTCAGAAGGGCTCACATCAAAATTCAGGCCAAAATTTAAGTTCTTTCAGTTTGGCTTTCTAATTGCTGGGTTATAAATACTGCACTGGAACCAGTTCTCAAGAATTTTAAGAAATCAGGGATTTGCCTCTGGGTCTCATTTGACTCCTCTCTGGGAGGAAGGCTTTTAAGTCCTCCTCATAAAGCCCCCCATAGGGGGGGCTTTAAGTCCCACCCATTACACAGAAATAGCTTTAACAGAAATGAGACACTCACCTATAGCTGCCTCATGGGGATTTCAACTTTTTCTGTGGGAGGTCTGATGTACAAAGTCCAGCTTCAGGGTCCTCATCAAGTTAAAGAAGATTCATGAGCAGCCTCTTTTTGTTATGGACAACAAGGCACAGAGCTCAAATCAGGGCTATGGAATGAAAATGCTGCCCTAATGAGAATATTTGGCAATTAAACACAGACTGTGTAAGGAATCCTGAGAATCTTTATTAGCTCATTTGGGCATCTCTACCCTTCTTTAGCCTTGTGATTTTTGTAGTGGAGACATGGGAATGGCATGGTACCACTGTTTTGCGCTGAAAACTAATATCTATAGGAAACCATTTTCCCAACCCAATCTATTTGAATACAGATTTTTCCTTCTGAGATAACATGTTTCACAATCATTGCTGAAAAGAAAATTAGTAAAGTGGGAAGTATAGGCAATACTGATAAATGGTTGCTTTCCATGTAGACCCTTGAAAGGGCTCTGTGCACCACAGTCAATATGAGGGGCAGGGTTGATGATCAGCAGTGAGAAATCAGAGGGAAGTTTTAGGGAAGAAGAAAGGTGGAGAAAGACAGTTTCCCCTGAGGAATGACATCTCCCAGGGTTTTGAATCCTACAAGGGAGTTATAACATAAGGAAAAAATTATATCCAAGTACTAAATGCACCCCTCTTCCTCATTCTCTAATTATATAATGAAGCGTGCAAGTATACACTTCAAATATGCTTGCCTATAGCCAGCAGAGAAAGGACTTGGCTTGCTCTTACAAAAAGAGAAAGCGATTCTGTAATCAATTTACATAAACGCAGAGATGCTGTCCAAATGCTGGTACTCCTTGCTAACTCCAACATTAGATATTTATCCATGCTTCCCCTAGTCTTCTCTTCCATCCCTACCAAAGCAAGGAAAGCAAGTAAGGATGTAAGAGAAATCATTGCATATTCAGAAGACTGAAAAAAAAATATGAACATTAAGTAAAGGAGGAGGAGGAGATTCTACACTGTGAACCACATCAAGCAGACCTGACAACGCTAATGGTTGCTTAACTTTTGCAAAAATCCCAAAAAGGGATCCCAAGAAGGGATCCTTCTATCCCTTTGCTTTTTTGGCAATACCTTTCAGCCAGAGGGGAGAAAGTGGCTCCACAAGAATGTGGCCTTGGTAGATGACCACAGCCCCAATTCACCTTGCAGTTCAGTCTCCAGGTGAGTCTCTGTGACCAGAACTGCTTTATTTCCAGTGCAGTCCTATCCTGCAAGCCAATGTATCATGGGATACAACAGGGAATCATGGGGAAGTAGGGAGAATCTGTCATCAATATGCACGACTAGGATTAATTAGTATTCCCTGCACAGACATCTAGCTATATGTGCCCTTGGTCCAAGGAGGGAAAACAACAGAAAAGAGCGAGACAGCACTTGAAAACTCATGAATTACTTGCTCTGATGATAATTTCCCATTGAATTTCTACATTTCTGTGAAGGTCTCAGCTTGAACATGATTTCCCTCTCATATGTACTTCACTCAATTGATAGGGATCAGTTCATTCCCTGTTTAGCTAACAGGAGCACTGCAATTAAGCAGCTTCCAATATTCACATCTAGAAGTACCTCCTAAATTCTAGAATTTAGGACTATATGGTCCTATGCTGATCTATATGCTGACCAACAGCACCCTTCTCACTTTTGTCAAGACAAGAGAACTAAGTCTGAAGGCAGTTATATAGCCCACCTATGTAATCTGCTTGACAGTCAGGAATCCTTGCAAATTTCCATTTGTTTCTGTTCCTACAGCTCATACATTCCCCACTTCTAATCTTTCCTTTGCATCAAAAGAAACCAAACTATTGAATATCCCCTAGATGGCTGAGCTTTGTAAGAGGATCTTTAACCAATGAAAGTTCAATATTTTGACTTCTGTTTGCTACCAATCCTATTTAAGGAGGCATTGAGATCTCTGCTGCTCCCAAGGTTCCTGTCTGCAATGCAAAGAGAAATGTACTTTTTTGGTGTGCCAGTTGCCTAGCAACCAGCCTAAGCTTCAGCAAAGGAACAGCCTAAATCATAAAACTCGTCTGCCATTGCTGCAGGATTATGTATCAAATATATTTATAACTTTCCTCCTAGCCTTCTAGAGAGCTGTATGTCGGCCTTATAGGCATGTCTGAGTCAAACTTGAAGCTCCTTGGAAGCTGTTAAATACATGTGCTTTTGTTACACTGTTTTAAGTAAGGGGAAGTATTCCTTTTTCTGGGTGCAACATCGATGGGAGTAGCTTGGATATTAGCTTCCCATTATTTGGATGCAGCTAGCATGCAACTCAAAGCGCTCTAGAAATCAAAGTTCCCATGTGTGCAAAGCTGCTTTCAAAATCCTAAGTAGTCTGAGAGCACCAGCCCAAGCCCCGGACAAGCCTGCGTTCGGCTTCCCACAGAGGGCGGCACAGCGACACCGTGAGGCCGACCCTGGCAGAGAGCAGTTCCGTCCTCCTGCAGAGGCTCCAAAGGTCTGAACCAACTCCCTCTGCACTGCACCAGGCAGAGCTTAGCCCGAACCTTAGCACCACTTGCCTCTCGCAGGGACTCCTCCTCTCAATGTAGCTCTTGCCTTATGCACCTCTTCCTGCTCCTCAGCCCCTACAGGAGTACGGGGGGAAAGGGCAGGTCCATCCCCTCCCAGCAGATACTCTGGGTTCCCCTGAGCTGGCCCCAGACTGCATTGCCTCCCAGGCCTCCCGTCAGGGCACATATAGACAGCCCTGCAGCTTCTAACCCACTAATCAAGCGGAAACATTATATTTGTGCATGAAAAATGCTTCTATGCAGTGAATACTCTAAAAGCCTTACTGAACACCCACTGGGCATGGCTGATCCCTGTAAAACTGTTGGGAGTTTAATAACTCAGTTTTGGTATCCAGAGCTTTGAGAACAGGTAGGTATATGGCATTCATAGAGTAATTTTACAGACACCCCTAAAGATACTTCTCTCACCCCCAGAAAAGCTACACATTAATGTTATTAAGCACAAATCCTGTCTCCTCGGATTGGGAGTCAGAAGAGAGATTAACATCATTTTGCATTGCTCAAACCATGCCACCTGTGTTACCACCTAACCTTTCCCTTAGGCAGCATCGCAGCTAAAGGCACACATAGAGATGCTGGTAGGGAAAGCTTTCTGAAGATCAATGTGTTCACTCATTTGGCAGTGGGACAGCAGCTCATCCTAAAGGCTGAGGATTCTGCAGGACATCAGCTTTGGGCTCTAGCCCCACTCACCCCTCTGACTGCAGCCTACCTGTGCATGGCAGAGCCAGGGAGCTGCATCTACCCAGCCTCTGCTGGTCATGCTATCAAATCCAGAGGGTTACTACCAGCAGCAGCCATCTCCAGCAACTGGGAGGTTCAGCCTCCAGGCTTCCAGCAGCAGCACAGAAGAACAAGGGTGCTGCATTACACTGATTTAAGCCTCTTCCTTGCCTATCAAGCACCACCGCACTTGGCAATAAAGGGACTCTAAGGATACTCTTCTTAAAGCAGGTATCTCTGCAATTGCCTAGGCTTTCTTTGGGCTTTACCTAGGACTGCCTACAAGTCTTTTGAATTTCATGCTGGATTTTAAGTCTTTTGAAGAAAACATATTCCTTTTGTTCAGAAAAGGCACAATTCACTATAAATGCACTGCCAAGAATGCCTTCTCTATTCCAAAATTTAAAACCAAACAAAGCACACTACCTTTCTCAGTATGCAAGGCATGGGGAAGCACAGGAAAGCAAAATCACTGTCACTCCATTATTTCTATCGCTTCGGTGGATAGAAGACAGACAGGAAGGTCATGCTTCTCTGAGCTTTCTCATTCACTGTTTCATGAAGCCCTAAGGCGTCCCTTGCTCTGTAAGAACTTTCTGAAGTGATGTGCCTATTTTTGTTAAGAGACATGCTTTTTAAAATTGTGTATGCTTGAGTTTACACATTTAGTAATGAGCCTAGGTGGCTGACTTGACATTCAGAGTGAGCACTTGTGAAAAATGACAGCCACCATTCAGCAATTTGTCACCTGGGAGAGAGTAAAAATAGTTTGAAGTTCAATTCAATTGATTTGACCTGAAGAAGATCAATATGCAAAGTAAAAATTAGTGAAATGTAGTGTGGAAGAGAGGGAAAGACAGGCTTTACAGCATTTTTTTTTAAAGGGCAGACTTTTAAAATGATAAAACATGTTTTTTAAAAAAAGCAAAGTTTCCAGCACTTGTAAGCTGAGAAAAGTGTTCCTGTCATATTCAGGATTTATGAGCATGATCTGCTGTAGTGCAGAACAAGGAGTATTGCATGATGTGAGACCTCATTACCAAGAAATGAGATCGGGAATTTTCTGCAACAAACAGGTGGGAACAGGTATTTTACCTAAAAAGCACAGATGTGCTCTGCATTCTGCCTCCTCATCAGCTCCTCCCGCTGCACTGGAGTGCTCACATTGAAGCGAGCTCTGTCCTGCTATCAGGCTGCAAAACAGTATAAAAATGTATGCCACATCTCCCATTAGCAAGATGACGCATTGAAGAGTATACGGCAGGAATCTTCAGGGAGTACTTTCAGATTAGAAATAAAATGCTGCACAGATGGGATTGTTGGGTAAGGGAATTCCCTTTGCCTCATATAAGGCTTAGAATATTTAGAGCTGTTACATCAATTGCCAAGATCAGGCCATTTTACCTACTTAAATATTTAAAATTCTGGCAGAGACACATGACATTTAAAAAGACAGAGGAAGGGACCGTTATAAGGACAGTTACTTGCCTTGTTCTGCGCATTTTTTTTTCTCAACTTCACCCCCTCCTACCCTCCCTTTTTTTTTTTCATACCACAAATGCAACATCTACTAGGGAGGCAGAAGATCACAGAACACACAGCCTGTTAGAGGCTAAAATATCAGGCCCTATCTTTACTCACACTAGTCTAAAATTAAACCACAACTACTCTCCCTATTCAGCTACCTCCTCAGACATCAACAACTATATATCTAGATTTGTTCTCCAGCAGATTACTGGAGCTGCAGCTTCGTCTGCTCTGGAGAACCAGGCTGTCTATCCAGAAAGGCCTTTACTGGCAGTGTTTATGGGAAGCTAATGTGCCTTTCCTTCCTAGCCTGTTTGGTCATTGTTGTCCTGAGGAGTAAGAGATCAGGTATCCAGAAGATTTGCAAAGGCCTGCAGGGCAGTTACATGCTAATTTCAGATGAATGCCAAGGGGAGTTGAACCTGACTTTTAAAGCCAGCACCTGATGTAGGCCTAGGCCGCCAGCGTGAGGTATTAGCACCAGGGCACCAAGCTCACTGTTTGGCTCTACCAGCAGTCGCTTTGGGTTTCCCTGCATGTGATTAAGTCTAGCTACCAATTTTGCATTTATAACTGGGTTTCAAAATGCTTGTGAGTCTCTATCTTACAAAACATTTCCCTTCAGCTCCCTGCTATTCCTGGGGCTACTATCTGCTCTGTCAGAGGTTTTGCATCTCCTTTCTGCTTGTAACAGATATAGCTGATTTATGAAATAATCACGGATTCGCAACACAGAGCTCACGAGGCTCCAGTCCAGGCCTCCAAGTCCACCCTGAGGGGCACTGACAGGGGCATCGCTGCTGACTGGTATTTTGTCTAGGATATTCCACAGACCCCCAGCACCACAGACACCACACAGTCTCCCCAGGTGATTTGAATCCTTTTCCAGGGTGCCATTCCTCCTGGCATCCTGGCAATAGGCAAGGTTCTTTTGCCTTATGAACTCATCTTGCTGCAGCTGAAAACTATCACATCTTGTCCGATCCCTTGCAGTAGCACTTGAAGACTTATTTCTCTTAGACCCATTTTTCCCCCCTTCAGCGGTTAAAAAAAAAATCCACAGTTCTATCTCCTATACCTGTAGCCATCCTTTACACACTTTTTTTTTCTCTCTCAAGAGTTTTCCATTTTCTTGAAATATGAAGCACAGCAACAGCCAGTGTTCCAGATAAGGTTTTGTCTGCGCTGATAAAAGCCAAGGAATTCCTTCAGATCTCTTGCAAGCACTGCTGACACTTTTGCATCACAAAATAGCAATGACTTTCCAAAAGTATGACACTGTAGATTTACATCCAGCCTTCACTCCAAAGCTACTACTTCCAACACAACTTAGATCCATAAAAGGTCAAAAGCAGTTATCACTTGGCCAAGAGAAGTGCCTTAAATAAAGTAACTGGCAGTCTCTGCCCCTCCCTTATATGCCCTGGGCAGAGAGCATAAGGGCATGTGAAGTGTTCTGCACAGTGCTCCCAGCTCCTGAAGACTGTAGTTGGAGACTCCCAGAATGAGCAGGTTAAAAGCATTATTTGCTTATCCTGCAGGAACCCACCACTTTTAAGGCAAAGAAAAGCTCCTAATGTCCTGAGCAAATAAAGGAAGCTCCTCAATGTCTTTCACAGGAAGACTTTACTCATCTCAGTGGCAGCTTTAACAAATATTATACCAAAAAGAAAGCAACAACCAAGCATATAAAAACCTGCCTTTTCATGCACTTACACAGCCTCTGTTCTTCTATAGCATCTTTTATAGTAAGATTAAAGAACTTAAAAAAATTAATACCCACAATTCATCTACAAAAAAATACATTTAAAATTCCTTTTATCAGATGGAGCAGCTTACAGAGGTTAAGTCAACTGCTCAAAACCACAGTGTAAGCTGATAGCCTCTCAAACACAATCTTTCTTTTCTAGGCATATTTATAATGAATCTAAAGAGAAGTTGGGCAACTGCGTACTACTCTGCAGTCCACAGCTATGCACAAAGCCTGTTTTTCACTTGATATCAAGGAGCAAACACTATGTGGAAAAACTGATACACAAAATATCACACGCAAAACTGATACCGATTACAAAGCACAACTGCAGTCTGCAAGGAGGGCATTAGCCTTTAACACAGGCTGTCTGAAGGCATTTGTCCAGGCAAAGTACATGATTCTGAACATCCAATTAAGCCAGGTACACTTTGGCTGAGGAAAACATGAGCTTTTTAGCTCTTTTGGTTTGAAACTTACCTTTCCACAAGCGACCATGGACAGAGCAAGCTGGTACCAGAGGTGGAATTCATCAAATGCAAACTTCATGGCTCTTTCCAAACACTGAAAAGTGGATATTGAAAGAAGTGTCAGATTCTTCTTTTTTTGACATCTTTTTTCCAAGTCTACTGCCTTAGCACAGCTCAGTAATCAAATGAGGGGTTGACACCAAGGGTTTCATTTTTTTATTTTATTTTTCTTCTTATAAATTTTTTTTTTGTCTCCCTACATATGAGTCCCTGCTAGTACGCAGCATCACTCCAAATCAGGGTCGCTCCATTCAAGTGCCTACATATAAATTAGTTTGGTGTCTCAAATATTTCTATGCATATTTTTGTCTTGTTCTTCCATAGGTCTGTAGCAATTCCCACTAATCACCTTGTACTTCACTTCCTCTTCACTTCCCCTACCAATAGCCAACAATTGTTACCAAAACACAGGTTTTTCTTGCAAAATTTGGGTGAGAGTTTGAGCAAAACTCAGTACGAGGTACCTCAGACAGCATGATGTACTGGCCTCTCCTGCCCAGTGTGATGCTGAGGAGGTCATAGACTGCAGAGGCATCCTGGAGGCTGACGGCTCGGTCATCCTGCTGCTCAGGGGCACGGCTGATGACTGCGTCCCTGTTGGCCTGGGCAAAGACACAGTTGGGGCATCAGAGCTCACGAGAGCAAAGCAAGAGAACCAGCACATCCACAGAGTCATCCACAGCACTTCTCATCAAGCCTTTTTTTTTTTTTTTTTTTTTTTAAACCTTCAAGTAAGGAAGATGCTTCCCCATGAAAGTAGACTTATTTGCCTAATCAAGGCAAATTCACAAGATGGTTGTATGTACTGAAAGCAATGGCTGGAAATAACTTCATTTTGATTTATTTCAAAGATTTAAAACAATTTGAGCAGACCTGCCCTATAAGAGTCTCCAACAAGCAGTAACCCAAGACCATCCTTAAAACCATTGCTGATTATCACCTGCAGCTGTGATGAAAACATCTATCAGCTTAGGATGTAGTTGTCTTCTGTATCTGCACTTCATTACTTCCCAATGTGTACTCTTTTAATCCTTTTTGCTACTTTGTTTTTTTTTAAGAATGTTACCTTGATCATCAGATTTCCTCACCAAAGGTCTAATAGAGAATACTATGAGTATTCATTACCCATAATCTTTCACTGCATTACTCAGCCTAGATCTATTTAAAAGAAACTATGCTTCTCACAAAGTTACCAGTTCAGCAATATCTAAGAAATGTTCCAACATATCAGGCCACATGAGACTGAAATTTATGTCAAGTCCCAAGTCTGTTTTCTGAGGACAAAGAGGGGGAAAAAAAAATGATCCCAGAGTAGTGAGAAAAGCCCCTCTGTACACGCAGGTCCTCACACAGACGGCACAACCTTGGAGCAGGGCAGCATGCTCTGCTGCTGCAGCAGCTCTGACTGACAGCCCCATCACCCTCCGTGCCCTGGGCTTCCCAGCTGGAAGGGCTGCAATACAAGATGCTCAGGCCCAGACATCTAAAAGATCAGAAAAATTAGGAGATTGCCAAGAGTTCCACCTGAGGCAAAAATAAACAAATACCTCTTCCTCCCTAAAGCAGGGAGGCTATGAGATTTGTTTCATAATACTTATTACTATAATCTTATGGCTATTTCTTTCAATTGAAGGGAGATTTTCTTTTTCCTAAAAAGGTGAAACATGGTAATTAAGCGTAATAAAAATTTTCAGAATATGCAGCTCTTGAGGCCCACGCGTATATCATTATGATTAAGCTTCAGCTGTTTCATCCTGATATTATCTGCGTAATGCCCCAGTTCCAAGCATTCTTCATCAGAGCCTCCAGCCGAGACAGCAAACACAATTACTGACAACTAACACAATCACAAGCAAGGGCTAAATGGCAACCGCAGTTAAAGGCAAACAGAACAAGTTCAGTCCAGGGTACTGCATACAAACTAACTTACAGCAATTCTTGCAGCAATGAAAATATTCTTTTCCATGTTATGCAAAAAGTATGTTTGCAATTTAAAAAACTGGTTCAGAACAATGGATTTTATGAAAAAACTAACTTCAGACAGAAAAATCTTGCAAACAGCTTTTTCAAAAATTAAAATTGTGCTTTCCTCAGACTTATCCTGAGATTTCTGCCATAAAAGAAAGGAGTTAAAATAAAAGCATATGCAGAATAATGTTGAGCTTGCTCCTCTAAAGGGAAAGCTAAAGAAAAGGCATATTAGAATGATCCCTATTGCTAAGTGAATCCTCCTACATATATAAAAAAGTATTAACAAATTTTCTGCACTAGTTGCATTGTTATGACAATTGTTTGTAGAAAATAGCTACTGAGATGGCACTCCCATGCTCTGCAATCTGATAATCAACCACATATCAGAGTCAGTTATAGTCTGAGGCTTTTTTTGGCATCCATCTAATATCAAACTGATTTTTAAGTTGATGCATTTGTGAAGATAGAAAATTATCAGATGAGTGTTCATTAATTCCTGCTAACAAATATTGGTGCTACGTGCACCAACATGTCCGTATCCTGCCAGAACATGTCACATTTTACAAGGAAGTAACATGCTAAAATTGACCATCATGCAAAACACACTCTACTCTTCCCGAGACAAACAATACTTAACAACATACTCTCAGGATTTTATATTCCAATAAAATCATCGTAAATCTGCTTATTTTGTTCAAGTATTCAAGCCTCAAAGCCAGAGCGGGTCTGTATTCTATCCTTTGCTCTCCCCGGGCATACATAGGGGTTGCCACTGAGCAAACTCATGAAGTCATTTGTATCCCAATATTCGCTCCTACAGTAATGTAAATGCTGACCCTATTTCCAATTGCAAAACCTAGTTGTGGATTATCAAGACAACACTCTTGCATTAGCATGGAATTCCAGGGGACGGGGCTCCAAGAAAAACAATAAAATAGTGCAGATCTATCAAACACTCTGAACATTAACAAGAAGGGGAAGCACATCACCTGCAACTACGGCCATCATCACAAGGTCCAAGGGGTGGCTTACCACTGTAATAGTACATACACATACAAGAAAGTGGAGGAAAGAAATCTAATTCATGGTTTCTGGAAATGCACTCAGGAAAAATCAAAATGTTTCTATGGTCTGCCTCTTAAAATGCATGGTACTGGGATCTGGACTATCATTAGCTAACCTTGGTTTATTCGCTAATTTCTAGGAGACAGTGAAAAATCCTGGTACAGGTGCTATCCGTCTCCTGCTTCAGTCCTGACTCCCAACCCAGAGCTGCTCAGCAGGGCTCCCCAGGGCCAGTGCAGGCAACACAACCCAGTGGGACTCTCAGGAGGGCAGAAAAGATGCCTGCAACGCAACTATCAGCCCTGCTCAACTGCACAGTGCGTGTCTTCCTCCATATCCTTGCACGTGATCTACTCACCTGCACGCTGGATAAGCCGCGGATTCGCTGTGCCTCACCGGCACTCCTACGCCACGGCTGCACGACAGCTACAGCCTATTTATGGCATGTTTATTACATGCATCTGCAGAAAGGGAGAGAGCTGCAGCAAACACAGCCATTACATCAGCAGTTGCTATGCATGCAGTTATGCAGCAGAAAATTAAATTTTACCACAGCAGAGACATACTGCTTAATACAACACTAAGCAATCATATGAATTATAATAGAGTATATTCCACGCATAGTTATGAAGTATCTTTAATTGTTCAATCTTATATGTGGCACCCCTCACACAGACTTTTTTTCATTTATTACAGAAAGCTATTAAAATCTGTAATGAGGGCCTGTCACCTGCCCCCTAATTCGTGGGCATCCTAACAGTCAGCTTGTGCCTTTTCACAGGGGACATAATTGCCACTCCACCACAAGTGTATTATATATAGAAAGGCAGTGTATTTTATGCAGTGTACTGTAATCATGTAATTGCTGTGGTTCAATACTAACATTGAGAGGAAAAACACAAATGTCACATATGTCAGGTTGACAACAAACCTCTGCATTCATGCAATTCATATCTGTACTGTTAAGGGCTAGGAAATATTTAGGCCATATTCCCAGATTCTTCATTGTACTGGCTGTTTTGTTGCTACTGCCAAGAAATGAACGAGGTCTCTGCAACAGCAAGGATCCATTCACACTGGAGAGGCTATAGGCTTTTCATCTAGGTTACTAACACTCCCTACACAGCCCTTGGAGGCTCCCTCATTAATACATACACAGAAAATATTCTGGGTTGACTGCTGTGCTGCAATGAAAATGGGAGATAGGCGGAACAGGCAAGAAGCATACTTGTGACCACTCCGAAAAGTGCTCTTACAGCTGGCTCCATTTCAGGCCAGAAACACAGAAAATGAAGACTGTGTGATCTATGTGGCATCTGTCTCATTTCTAGTAGGCAAAACCTCACAAATTATTCATACATCATTCAGATACCTCTGGAAAACAGCTGATAGATACAAACAGGCTGGGAGACCAAATTACTCCCTAACCTCCAGCACAAACAGAGCAGGGACTGGCAAAGGCTTTTGCTTGTGTCAGCAGCACATTGTTGGGAAACAAGAAAGCAACTCTGCATCAAGAGACATCAAGGTGGTGAACAAATTCCTCAAACCACAGCAAATAAGCAAGTCATATCCTCAAAAGAAATTACTGCCTGTCTAACTATTTGGCTCACAAGAGGGTATTGATTCTGAATATTGTTACTTTTTTCCTCCCCTCAAAGAGTTTGAGTAAAATGTATCAGCAGTTTACAGACAAGAATTAGATACCTACTATAAGAAATTGCCAGAAAATGACAATGCAAATAAAATATATGGGCTTTTTTGCCCATATTTGCCCATGTGCTGCCCAGCAACACAGTCAGTTTATAAAAATGTACTAGAGACTTGAACTATCCTTGAAGAGTTAATAGCATGTGAATACTCATATTTTCCTCTGGTTCTAGCATTTGTTAATAAAAATGACTAGTATATCTCTCATCAGGTATATTTTAATGACTCCTGGTACAGCAGAACTCATTCTGGAAGCATCACTGAGAGCACAGACTCATTCCCAGGGTAGGACAGGAGGAAGTACAGAAGTAATGTAGCAAGCAGCGTAAGCAGTGTGTGGATACTGTCTCATTTACCCAAGTCATATATTTTCTATCAATAATCTCCATTTACAAAGTTGCTACCTTCCAAGTATTCACATCTGCCTTGTAAGTTTGGAAACAGGACTTACTAATGCAAATCAGAGGAGGGGAGAAACATTCTCTACCCTACCACAGAAACCCAGATCACAACTATTTATTCAAGAGGAAACTACCAGAGAGATGCATATCCCACTGGCACGTTCTGCAGTCCATCATCGGTGCAGGCCTGGGAAACAAAGCTCTGCCCTGCAGGCCAGTTGGGGAACCACGTGGGCTCGTGACTGAGAGGGCAACAAAACTTGGTCTAGGTTAGGACAGGGACCCAGAGAGCGGCCAACCCTCTTCCCAGGCACTGTGTTAAAAATTGAATGTGTTGAATGTTGTTCCCTTAAAAGCAGTCTCACAACTCTAAGTTGGCTCCCATGACTAAAAAGAGGAGGATAAATCCTAGTATCTTATTTTCCCCTTCACCATCTGCTCTATGCTCTCAAGCCCTCCAAGGTCAAATTGCCTCTAAAGATTCAAATAGGATCACCTTTCTAAACTTTGTTGCCCCGGCAGAGAATTTTTTGTTTTTGGATAAAAGAAGGTTCATTTTCAGTTTGGCTGAAGTGACAGAGCTAAGAAAAAAAACAAAAACAAACAAACAAACAAAAAAAACCAACTAAAACCAGTGTTACCTGTTTGGTGGAGCCATACCAGCCAGAAGCTCTAGCAGTAAGAGTCAGCACTGACCAGAAATCCTGAAAAGAAATTCTACACTGTACTTTAGGCCCCACGCTCAAGAACAGAAGATTTCCAAATGTAAATAAAGAACTCTATTTTTTACCTCAAAAATAAACACAAAACTAATAGCAAGTGCCCCATGCCAGCTCTGAGAAACTTTTGACTGATCAAAAGAAGCAGTGCAATCACCTCACAGGGCTCTCCAGGGAGCAGTTATTAAAACAAACAAAACTGTAGTTAGGGGTCAGTCCTGCAGAACACCCCGTGCCCACTCTCCGCAGAGCAATGCTCCCGGTACACAGGGGCCATCCCCACAGCACAGCCCGTTGTTTTGGGTTGCTCAGTTAAAGCCAACAAGCAACAGGACTATCAGTTAAATAACCAGCTAACCCACTTGCCAATGCCTGGCAGGAATATATCATCCTGAGCTTATAAAGACTGTCACAAATTGGCTGCTGCCTGGGTTTGAAGGAAAGGCATTTTCCCCCTCAGAGACACATGCATAGGGCAATTTGGGCTCTGTGCAACAAATGAGAATCCATCCATGAGGCCTCAAATCCCCTAAAACAGCCTTGATTGTGGCAATCTCCAGACTGCCTCATTTGTTTCACTGGATTCCTTCAGGAGGGCTCCCTAGCCAAGCATGGGAATTAAATAACAGTTGTCACTGCAGAGGAGCCCTTGCCAAACTCAACAACTGAGAGGCTTCTCAGTGTTCACCGAGATGCCTTAGCTTAGGAAAATAGGTCCCAGTTTCAACACGACAGAAAGAATACAGAAAACAGTTCCGAAGACTGTCGAGACAAAACAGGTCCTGTTTAAGATGAAGCTACAGACAAGTTTTTAAGCTACAAAAGAATTCTACTCTGTCATTTGTCCATCTAAAAAGAAGAAAAAAAAAATCCCCCTACATGCTTCAGCTCAGAGACAGAGTCAGTGAAACTGGATTGCTTGGGGGCAGAGGGGAAACATTTGAGCTGTTTATTTCTTTTAAACCATACAACTAAACACATAATCCTGTCTCCTTCTCCAGGGCTCACCAAATTTCTCATGCATTTGTGATGCTCTTCCCCAGCAGGTCTTTGCTCTGCTTGTCCCTCACGTGCTGACGGCCCTTCTGTGTGCCCTACCTGCCTAATTCTGCTCTGCTTCAGCTCCTTTTGGAGTGCTGAAAGTCAGGAATGTGCATCTAGACTGGACAGTTTGCCTTACAGTCCTGCAAGGTACTATGCTATTGTTGCATATGTCACGTACTAAACAAAATTTCACCCCTTCTTACTATAATGGCAGAACTGCAAGTAAATGTTTATGATTTTCAAACATATTTGAAAAATCAGATTACTCCTTCTATTCCTTTAACTAGGAAATACATTCCTGTTGCAGCTTTATTTCTATACACATGTCCTATATTTTCATTAACACAGTGAAACACTCCTGGCAAGTCTAATGCTAAAAAGCCCCACAGTGCTAACACAAGAGGAGGGCTCCAGTTTTGGTTCCCCAAAACCCAGGAAAATCATCCATGGTTTCCTGCAGCCTTTCACTATAGAACCTTTGATTATTTATTTCTTTATGTACAGATCAAAATGCCTTGCATTTACCCCCAGAAAGGCCCCGTATATAGAAGACGGCACTAAAGTAAGCACATGCTTGCTTTATTTAGCCCTCAAGTGAGCACAGCAGTCCAGATCCTATCAACAGCATTTCTATGCTGCTTCTTTCTTAGCATAATTATGGGATCAGGCTGCTATTTCACATACTACTGAATAAAACTGGGAAAACTTATTCCCCGAAGCAGAACAAGACTGCAGCATCCAAAGCCCCATGAGGACTGACAGGGAGCCCAGTGCTGGAGAAGGCTGCAGCAGTCGGTGCTGACACCACTCCAACCCTGCCTTCCTGCTCTGAGCATCTCTGGAAGGCTCTGGAAGGAGCCTTTTGAGTTTAATCCGAAGTCTAACACTGCTTGTGATATTCTAAAAGCACCAGCTGACAGAGTACAAGAAATAAATTTATTTCTCCACTTCCAGTCACAGAAAGACCTTCTAACTGCAGAGAAGCCCTTCAAAACACAAAAGAGATGTAAAGTATAATAACACTCAAATGAATGCGGTCAAGTCAGTGTCACGTTTTGTGTAGTGTCGCTTCCTCATTTTCTTCCTTAATTCCAAAGACAAACTATATAAAATTGATCAATTTTTCTTTCAGAATTTTGGAGGTGGGGAGACACCTTGAGTCACAGAAAAAAAAAATAAATAAAAACAAGTAGCCAAAAATAAAAATGGAAAGGTCGTATTTGCATGACATTCTCTTTTCACCTTGCCGGAAAGCTATCTGCAAGCTCTTCTGTAACACGGTCTGTGATGCTCCTAGATCTTCAAATTTCACTTTGACTATAATTGACTACCCAGAATTTAAACAACGTTCTTTACACATTTTCAGATAAAAATCTTCAGTTTTCCTGTACGTTTGTATCTTTTCAGAACATGAAAGGTAGCTAAGGTTGTTTTGTCATTTTCTAGACAAGTGTTTTTCCCTCCTTTTTCCCTTCCTCTCAGAGTTTTGTCGGAAACTGATGCTATAAATAGAAGAAATCTATTTGTTCCACTGCATTTCATAACAAATGTTTCTGCACATGCCAAGACCCTCTCATCAGCACGATAAATAGCAAATGCTACTCAGACTGAAACAGCTAAAATATTATCCCTGCAGACTAAGGAATAACAGGTTATCGTACTCTGCAAACATCCATTAGCAGGAACCACCATCATGCCTGGCATCAACCAAAATTACAATTCCTCCCATTCTTAATCCATAGGTCCACACGTTTGGAATGTTTGAATGGAAACATCTGTCTCATGAACATTACATGCAACCAGGGTAAAGGCAAAAATGTCACCCTACAATTTCAAAGGGTTCAGGAGTATTCTCGCCAAATTCAGCAAGGGCAGGTATGCATGTATTTCAGTTTAAGTATACCAATCCAAACAAAGATAACAGGACCACTGTGATGCTTAAAATTAAGTACGTATTTGAGAGGTTAGGTCAAGAGTTAGAACACTACAGGATCAACCTCAAGTAACTTCATAAGGTTCACAGACAGAAAATCCATAATGTTCACAGACAGAAATCCATGAGTTTCATACACTTCCATTCTCTTACTATTTATTCTTAGGTCCTAAAAACATACAGCTTATTTCACTCCAAAGTCTTTATTTTTTGGTAACAAACATCTCCCCCTTCTAAAAGACAAAAGCATTCTATGGGGTGTTTTCTTTACGAAGCTGTTCACATTGTAATAGCTGTCAGACAGAAAACCAGTAACATTGCCCTATCTGAAGGAAAACAAATAAAACCTTTTATGGGTATAATACATACAAGAAAGACTGCAACATAGGATTACATATTAGTAATCTTAACTGATACACTTCCCTTTTTTGTCTTTATTTTTTTAATAAATACTCTGTGTGTTCAGAAGCATCAGGAAGTTTATTCATTTAATGCTCTTTTCTTATAAGCAATGAAATTATTTGTAAATAGAAAAAATAATGTAGGTGGGTGTTCAGAGAAAATTTCTGCAAGCTTAAGCCCCTACAAGCAGTTTTAGAAACACAAAAGAAATAGGAAAAAACATATGCTCTTTTTGACAGTTCCCTATAACCCTCCACTGAAGTTCCATTTAGTAAATATATGGTGTCACTAAGGAAGAAGAAATAGCATTTCCTGTGCTGCAGCTGACTGTTTCTGGCTGAGAAAGATTCTGTAAGTGGGGATTCTTTGTACTGTGCAAAAACGCACCAAAAGACTTGCTATGGAAATGCTAGATATTTCCTCACGTCACTATTATTAGAAACTAATTTTTGGCTTACCATAGATTCACTGATTAGGAGGAGGAGAAGAGCCTCTTCTACGTTGTCTTGAGGGCAGTACAGGCTGAAAGACAGAAAATGTTTTTTGAAGGAGATCGAGAAAAAGGCTGATAGGATAATTCTTATTTCACAACAGCCACAGTAACTTGAAACATCTCATGCATGATTCATTTGTTAGGCAATAGCTTCTTTTGCAGGTTCACACAATTAAAAGCTCTACAACATATCCTAGATGAGCTGTTCTGAACCGTAAATAGATTATTTCCTTTTCACAGCAGAGAGCTATTTGGTTGTTTTTCTTTCTTCCTGTGAAAAAAAAAAATACCAAACACTCCAGGTTTAATGTTCTATTTTTAAAGTAGACCTTTTGATGAAAAGTTAAATTGAAAGCACACAGAACAGCTACATGAATCGGTGACATAATCAGCAATACCAAAGAGTGCTCAACTCCTCCTTCTGACAATAAACCAAAGCAACAGAAAGTGCTTACTTCTCTCCTGTGTATAGCTGAGGCCTCCGATGAAGAAGATTGCTAACATAAGACTGATCTTCCTTGTTCATGAACTCAGGAAGAGGATCGGATAAAGGGCTCCAGTAGCAGTCTTCGCTTAAGGAATGGAGGAGCACTTGGGCTAGCTGTTTGGCTGCAGTCTAAAGATGAGTGAACAACACAGGAAAGAGGTATCAGTGAAGCCTTCTCACACACACATGATCACCCTCTCCCCATTTCCCATCTTGGAAAGCAGGTGTACCAAAAACAATACAGAACTCTGTGCCCTTCAGTTGAGAGATGAAGCAGCTAAAACTGCTGATAAAAAAGTCAATAGCAGCAGTCAGAGTTGCTTTCCTCCTCTACAAAGACTCTCCTTCTGCATTTAGATATTAGCAAACATGGACAAGTGATCACCACATGGACAGCTCAAATTATCTTGCAAACATTATTATGTTAGAGTATGATGGCTGTTGCTCTTTCAGCATCAGGATTTGCACGCAAGGCTAAGCCCAGAGGCTGCTTTCTATCCTCAAAGGACAAACCTTTAGCTGTCAGTGCCTCTCTTCATGCGAGCTCCAACAGCTTCACCTCAGTACTGCTTCCCCCTTTTTTTGTCGCAATAACAGAGTGAGAAGAAGGTTAGAAACCTTATGTAGAGAAAACAATGATGCTCCTTTCTAAGCAGCGAGTAGTTAAGGGGCTCTGAATACCTGTTCTCCAGGTCATTTCCCTAACTTAATACTCCAAAGCTGGTAAGCTTGGTCCAAAATGGGGCAAGCCAACTTTATTTTGCAAAACTATCTTTGGTCTTTGTCCCTGTTTAGGCACATCAAACAGATCTCTATTTTTTTACATCATAAGCAGACAGGCGTGGAAGCATGCACAGAGAAGCCAAAGGAATCGTATCTTTTAGGAATTCTAAAAATCACTACATGCTTTACTATAAACCAAATATAGCATGGAACAGATGTAAACACACTTTCTGTCCTGATACTTCCTTTTTATTCACAATCTACACCAAGAACTGCACACATCCCGTGTAAGAAAAGTCACACATAAAAGATGCAGTATGAAGCCACTAGGAGTGGCTTCTCTTTTAAAACTAGGGAGGGTATGATTAATTCAAGTACGACATCTATAGGATCAAATAAATCACACTCAGGTTAAAGGAAAGTTCTTGTCATTAGATTCAGAAAAAAATGCTTTTGATGCAAAGCTCTTTATTTTTATTTTGAAACAAAAAAACACCAAGTTAGTCTAAAATGCAACTGCAGTAGCAAGCAGAGTTTCTTAAATATCAGAAAGAGGTTTCATTGATATGCTCAGCAAAACAGTAAACTGTTTTGAATGTCTGGTGGTGCCTCAAAGAAATCGTATTTCACATAAGTCCCTGGAAATCCTGAGACCTTCGTGTGCTCTTACTGACAAATTACAGAAAACCTTCTGTTTTTAACTGAGCTTTTCTATGCTTTTTATAGCAAGTAACCATGAGCAAAACGGCCTGCAACAGTAGCCAATATCATTTTATCATCTCAGTGTGTAATTATTTAGTCAGTTTTACCCTGTGGACCCAACTCGTCTATATTTTTTTCCAACAGTCTCAGAGGGAAGGGAAAAAATGTGGCAGTAATGGAAAGATTTCTACTGGTTTGCACAGAACTTAAGAACACAACTTGAAATCAGCCTTTCAAGACAAGCACCAAATACTTCTAGTGTCTTTGACTTTAACATACACTTTAACATGGTAGCCCTCTAAAGTAGCTTCACTCTTGTTCTGAATAAGACCAAATAAAACACAACAGGCCAAGACTCTGATTTATGTTATTACTGCCTTTAAGCATCATTATGCTTAGAGTACACTGTGATCTCACAAATGAGGGGGAAAAAAAAATAAAAACACCATGTGTTTTATTTTCATGCTTGAAAAACTTGTTTAATTAAGCACGTTCCTGATTTTGCCCTCTTGCCAGCTCTTTAAAAATATAGAAGCAAATGAAAACACAACTTCCAGTAAAATGTCAATGGCAGGAAAAGCTATTGGATGAACACCTGCAAGTTTCCCCTGATGGATAAATCCCCTCTGGGGCGTTGTACAGCTCTCCTGAACAGCACCGGGACAGGAGTCTTCGTGTGCCACATTCTGTTCTGGTACAGGAACAGCAGATGGTCACATTCATTTCAGTAAAACAAGAAAACAGGCGAACAAAAAATTCCCCTGAGTCCTGATCTCAATCTGGAAAAGGATGTGGCCATTTGAGCGTGACAATTATTTAAGTTACCTTTTCTAATGCCCCACACAAGCTTCTGCATGCATCTGTATCCTTAACTAGACATACAAGGTGATACCAAGGGAACAAAAAAAAAAAAAATTTTAAATCACCTCCAGCATAAAAGTCCCAAAATAATACAGAAAAGTGACAGAAGTGAGAAACATCCCAGGCCAGGGAAACGCAGGTGACAAAGCGCACTCCCTACACACTTTCTATAGGTTCTCTCTCAGGCTAGCCCTGGATCTGCATTTGAGCTAGACACACATAGGTCACTGGAACCTGGCACTCTCTACCTCCAGACTGCAAATCCTGCATGCCTCCTTCTCAGAGCTTCTCTGGGGTTACACAAATGAAGCTGATCAAGTACAAAAGGTTGGTATATCAATATTTGTGGTTTTCAGGTTGCAAAGTTTTCATTCATGTTCTTAAAACAGCTATTCTCTATGCCGTTGATCTCATCACCTCCAGAGTAACTTCAAGGCAAGATCTCTTAAAGGGGAGACAGGGAAGATCCACTTAAACGTCTAAGCAATTAAACGGGCATAGAAATAACTTTCTCCATCATTTCTTTGCCAGAGACACTCAGAATAAGAGGAGGTAGAATGCCAACATCCCCACTCCTCCTCCCCTAAAAAAGGAAAAATAAAATCATCCTGGACAGTATCCTGGTCCACACTGAAAGGACCTTTACAGGAACATGGAAATACATCAGTCTAAATAAAACTTCCAGCTTCTTACAAGAGGCAGAAGCACTAAGTGCTGCTACATGTTAATGTAAAAGCTGTACACACATGCAGAGAAAAAAAAAAAAAAAAACAAGAAAAAATAAGACATTATCACCTGGAGACAGCAATGGCAGGCTGAATACACCTCCCTTCATACCACGGATAGAAATCACACTGGAGAAAACCAGCAGAGTTTCCAGCAGAAAGAAGCCCACATGTCTGGGTCCAAAGGCTCAGTGGTTTCAGTGGGACAGCTCCTTGAATTAAGTGCATCACTACACAGAGCACTCCCAGGAGACCAACTGAAGCAGCAATCAACGGAAAAAAAATAATTTTTTGTCCTACTGTCACAGTTAAGAAACAGAGAAAACTCCTGCATAAGCCGATTACACCACCTTCCCATTCATTCCTCTTACCATTTTAAAGGTCTGAGTAGCTTTTGTTTCCACAGTCCGTAATACTTCTCGTAGACTCCTCATTCCTTTCACAATATTTCTAAAGGTGAAGGTACAAAAAATAAAAATAAATCAGAACAAGAACACGTTTGACATGAAATATTCTTACGATGCCCAAAGCTGAGCAACAAGCTTGACACTGAAGCCAGCAAACCAAGGAAACCCCGATGACTCCAGCAGGCAGGGTGCACAGCAGCAAAACAAGTCGCTTGGAGACACCACTAGGACAATGGCAGCAAGCAAGGCAGCGACTGGAGCTGCCTGCTCCAGATGGCTTCCTGGGAGAAGATCACATTCACATTTGAGGAACAGAGGGGACATTTGGAAGCCTTTCATAGCTCATGTTTATAAAGCAGATGCTTCTTCTTAAAAGCATCCACATTCCTCGTCATACATACAGACTGCACTTGTTTGAATTATACTGAGCTTATGTGATGTTTTCAAATGATGATTCCTTTTAGGTGGTGCTTAAATGACTTGTGCCTGATGGTCCAGGCACATGATGAAATTACAGGGGTTTAAGCAGCTTATTATCAGTCAGCTGAGTTGTAGTAACTGTCTGCAAGTAGAGCTTAACATGCAATGAAAGAGGGTTAAGCTGAAAATCACATTACTTTGCGTACACCATGAGCAGTTCAAGCAGTCTTGTTGTCAAATGGTGTCTTAATTGTACAGTGAGCGCTGAAAGAGGAGGTAACAGGAAAAATTTAACACTGAGAAGACTGGGCAACACACTTGCAGCCTGGAAGCTCTTCCAGTATAAAGCCCTGGTCCTTACACCAGGGGAGCTACCAGAGATACAGGATAGCTACTCATTTTCATGGACAGGTGGAAGCCGCCCAGAGAAATACAAAACACCAAAACAGTCCTGATTTTTCTGATACAACCACCAGACAAGCTAAAAAAAAAAAAAAAAAACACACTGGAGATTTGTCCCTATAGAGATAATTCCTTCTTTTTTCCCTTCCACTAGACCTGAAGTAAATAATGGCCTTGATGTTTATCAAAGATAAAAAACCTGAAGTTTTTTTTTGTTGGTTTGCTTGGTGGTTTTTAAAGTTACTTGGACTTCAGTGTTTCAGCACTCTCCAATTACAGGGCAAAGACCTCAAGACCACAGGAACTTAAGGAATTTTTTTTTTTTTTTTAACAGTGAGGGTAACAGAGCACTGGAACAGATTGCCAAGAAAGGTTGTGGAATCTCCTTCTCTGGAGATCTTCAAAACTCACTTGGACACAGTGCTGTGCCATGTGCTCTAGGTGACCCTACGTGTGCAGGGGGGTTGGACTAGATGATCTCTAGAGGTCCTTTCCAACCTTAACGATTCTATGATTCTACAAGCAGATTTTTTTTGGAGGGGGGAAGACAATAAACAACAAGATTTCCACTATCTGATAATTAAAACAAGAATTTTCCCCAAATATATAAAAAGCAGCTCCCCAATTACTCCCCTCATTTACTTAAAAACACTGTCATTTCCTGTACCTCCTGGGGCTGCATATGGGACTGGAAAGAGCAGTTACACTGCAATATCATTCCACAACACTTTAAAAACATGTAGCTTTAGGTCTCTTGTGATGGTATTTGTTTGCATATTGTGTTGATCAGTGACATTAACCAGTGTCAGAGAGAAGATTAGTGACCATTTGCAAAGTCCATTAATGTCACTTTTGGGACAGTACATAGAGATGAAAAATCTGAAGAACAAGCAACAAGGGAAAAAAGAGAAAGTTGCTTGAGTACCTTGCTTTGTGGGTAGAAAAAATAAGACAAACTGAACTGAATGGAAAAAAAAGATAAAATTGTCATTTCACAACTAGCCAGGGTTGAAATATGAGCCACAGAGCAAATACCCAGGCACATCTTCAAAGGTAGGAAGGCAAAAACTGGCAAGTCAGGAGAAGATGCCAGCACTGCACATCTCCTAGGCAGAGGCTCTGGGTGCTCCTGGCTCTGAACAGTTGGGGAGCCTGCAGAACGCTCAGTGTTCGATTCTAATGTGCTGCTACAGGAGCAAGGATTCAGTCTAACGGCTTTTTGTTTTGAACTTCACTGAATGCCAGCGAGTCACGACAGGCAACAGGGTGTGCAGCCAGAAGCCTGCACACAAACCTCGCTGCACTCCAGCACTCAGAGCCATGAGACCAGCTGGGCACACATCTTCTGTTCAACATCCGAGTTGCTCTGCTCACACCAACAGGGACTATTCCTACATTAAAGATGCGCTTAAAAAGACTGTTGAAAATGGGACCTAAAGAATATAATAGATTCAACAGAATTAAGCAGATGCGCATATGCAACCTTTGGCAACTTGTGCTGAATCCACTTGATCTTGTCTTGATCCAAAACTAAGCAATCTTGAACCTCCTCAGGGTTTGCAGAGAGGCTCCATGGACATCCCAGGTAGCACAAGCACAAAGCAGGAGAGCAGAAGCAAACACTTGGACACAGAAATTAAATGAGCTGAAAGCCTCTATATGGCCCTACTGCACTGCTAAGATGCCTGAATAAGGAAGGAGGAAAAGCACGTGGTCATTAAATAAACTGCTTTGACTTAGGCACAAGAGTGGCAAAATAGCATTTAGAAAACCATGATGAAGTATGGTTTTGGATTCAATTATAGCCTATTTAATAAAGAGAAGCAAGGAAAACTGTAGGTGTCAACTGTGACATCAGGGAGCACCTTAGCATGGAAACTGCTTTAGTTTTAAAAATAACCTATTAATACAGAGTAATTAATTACTAGTTCACGAATCAAAAACAGTCATATTATTTAAGTCATATCATTTGATTAATACCACATTTTTGTTTTTAAAATCCATGAAGATAAACAATTTTTCGTACAAATGAATAGACAAATATTAGTGATGAACCAAAGCGGACCCTGGGAACATGGGTCTGCAGAGACTGCTCCTCAACAACAGCATGAGGAGATCACGTTCTTAATCCCTAACAGCCATGAAAACAGGTAATCTCTGAGAGATGAAGGGGGTCATCCCAAGATGCCTGCTGGCCCAATAGCTTGCAGCTCCATTTCTCCAGAGGAAAGCTGTACCCAGCCCACTCAGCCAGCAGCAGCACCACTGTACTCCCTCTTTGAACAGCTGTTCATGCACAGGCACGAAACAACTAAGAGACATCATGCTGCTATGAATGGAGACCCCAGACAAGCCAGGTCACCATCCCAAGGCACACTAGTGTTCCCTGAAGGTACCCTAGCAGAAGTGAGCCTCTCAAGACAGAGCTTAGCACTTATCTAGACCCACCCAACCTGCAGCAAGACTCAGTCCCAGACTTCCAACTGCTGTAACAGGCAAGGTGCTATCTTGTAGGGACCGAAGAAAGGATAAATGGCAGTGCAAGTCTGGCAAGAAAACCTATGCAGGTTGCTCAGGACAGCAATCTGGCTGAGACAGTCCTGCCTGCCCTCATTCATTACATTCTACTATAAGGCAACTCGGAAGTGGAGCCACTATTTGAAAGGGTCCCTGCTGCGGAAGCCTGTAAGATCTCAAACACAAAGGGAGGCTGATTGCCAACCGACAGCAAGAGGGAAGAAAGAGAAGGAAGCAACAGTGCAAAAGTGTTCCTCAGTAGGCATTTTCAGCAGTGGTTTTCAAAGTAATTCAGGTCCTTAACCTGAAAGGCCATAAAGAAATATAATATCCTAGAAATGTTTAACGCTTGTTTTTCAGAAAGCCAGTCTCTTCAGAAGTAGCCCATGCAGGGCTTCTTAAATTAACTACTTCCCCTGGAAAGCCCTGGCTTTTCCCTTTTGCATGTGAAACTCCATACATTCTTCAAATGCTGTTAAACAAAAATACCGCAGGTGAATTCTATTTGCCCCAAGAGACTACTAACAGTAGCTCAGTAGAGCCATAGTCCATAACAGTGTAAGGCAATAATACTTGTTCTCCTGTATGAAATAAAAGGATGTCACAGATAAGGCTCATTTCCACACGTCAGGAGAGAGAAAAAAACACAAAAAAATCACAAACCCAGCGTAGATGCTAACAAGACAGCAGGCTGCTTCCTGCAGTAAACACATCTGCCTGTCCAGTCTGCATCCATACCAGCGATGCTACTCCCTGAAATAATATCCTTTTTTTTGGATAGTGTGGCAGGGCAAACAATTGCAGAATTGCCTGCAGCAACATAGTATTAAGTGTGTATGCAGAGTGTTTGGAATTTCCACAGCTGTAAGACTTGCTGCTCCTTACAAGCAAGGAGGAGGGACCTTGGCTCTGTGTGGATGCATAGGAAGGAGGTGCACCAGCGTCTGCTTTTCACTGCAAATTTTAAAGCAAAAAATGCATCCCTGACTCACTCTGAAAGGCTGCCAGCATGAGCAAGCGCAAAAGCAGAGCACTACAAATATCCTTCAGTTCATCTGCCTGACATGGGCTCTCCTGAAAAGGATAGTCACTGCCGATTTCTCTGTACACATGTAGCAGTGGGAAGGAACATCCCAGCCTTCAGGAACTCCCCCTGTCAGCGTGGGCATCCACAGCCTATTTTCCAACTGAAAGCCACAAGGAGAACAAAAGTGTTCTTTGGAGTTGCTTAGCATCAAGCAGAGGAATCATCATACCCATGAAAGCTCTTCTCCCCCCATTTCCCTTCTCCTCCACAAGCACATCCCAATGGTGCCTGTGCCCTCTCGTGGCAGAAATGCTCACCAAGACGCACCACTGCAGGGAGGGACGAGCTGCACATTCCCAACTCCATGCACCTCCCTCCCGCTGGTCCTCTAGGTTTATTGGCCCAGATTCCCGATTTGTGCTGGAAGCAGGGAAAGGAGAAGGAATTTTGTTGTATCCGAGTAGCTCCACAGCAATAACAAGGCAGTTCTTTCATCTGGAGACAGGTTCAGGGAACATTTCATTGCTGTTGCAGCAACGCAGCTTATAGCCAAGGCAATGCTTAATTCACAGAGGTATTTTGATTCCAAATTAAAATCCTGTAGAGGGTTTTTTTTATCTCTTTTAAGATCATTAAAATAAGGTGGGCAGGGAGCAAGCAGTGCCAGAGTAGCAGCTAAAAACTCCTTTGGATATACTGAACTCAGGTTGAATGTAAAATGTTGCTGAATGAAATGAAAAGGAGCAAGTTTGTTATTCAAAAGGTGCTTCAATGCCGTATGTTTTGAAAGAGATTTTATTACCTAGCTAAGGAGCTTACTGGGAAGAGCTGAGCCTTTTGTTTGCCACGCAGACAGCAAGAGGCAACACAGCCTGGTCAGGCCCCATCCATGGGGTTTTACCCCATGGTAAAACCATAAAACCTGTTCCCTGTTACTCAGATGATATTGAGTCTATGCCTCGTACTTACAACTCCACACTGTCTTAGTATAGGAAGACATTTGACTGAAATGGTTCATTTGTCTGAAAGAGTCATTTAATACACTTACAAGTGCCACTTCACTGGACATACTCTTAATCCTGACTTAATTTAAAAAAATAGGCACTAATATTCATTATTACATGTAAATTCATTCTTAGGGAAAAACACAACAAAACAAAATCACAATAAGAGCAACCTCCTTACTAAATGATTCAAAATGGTATCAATTTTCTAAAAAATAATTTAAATTATGATTTTTGCTCTGTTTCCACTTTTCTTTCATTTTCTCCTAATTCCCCTTGCTTCTGTATTTTATTCAGCAAAAGATTTGAATACACAACCAAAATTAAGTATTTTCAAAGATGGCTAGCTAATTATTTAAAAAAAAATGAGAGGTTATAAATGGTTGTTCGATGATACTACACAAAAAAATGAAAAAAATCAACATACGATTCTCTGATAACAAGTGGGATACCACGCTATCCACATAGGACTAAGGAAGGATGGATTCTTATAAGTACTATTTATATATGTAAATATAACAGCTTATATTTGCATGCAAGATATTTACATATCCATTTAATCATATTTACATATGGTAAAAAGGATGTTCTCTTCTCACAGCAATTCCTTCATCAGCTACCAGAATTGTTACATTCTGAAGATGCGTTCAGTTTTCAGGGCAGAGGTCACTTTACCAATGCTACCTGAAGTGGCTGTGTACTAATTGCTGTTTAGTGTTCTTGAAAACATTTCTCGCAGCTCAAGCTCACTGTAAGCTTGCAGATATCAACTCTCTTGTCACTGTGAGGTTCACCAAGACCTGTATTTCAGGAGTACCCTGGAGTACAGCACTTCCTCTAGTAAAAACAAATTTTCAGGTTTGACCACAACTTAAGAGGGTAAAAAAATCCACCACCAAATGGTAACAAAAAAGCGGTTAAGAACTTACTTAAGAGCTCTAAACCAAGCCATCTAGCCTGATTTAGCACTCAGCTTCTAAAAGCACTCATCAGTGACTGAATTCCACCCTCTAACTCTGTGGTCGAACTCTCATCTCCACAGGGAGCAAGGCACTATCAAAATAATAAAACTGTTCAACTCCACCCTACTTGAGGTTGTGAAATAGAATAGAGGAAAGGACACTGAGGAAACTTGAAATGAATCAGCAACAACAATAGACAAAAAAAAAACAGCGCAATACAGGTATGAAGCAATAAGCTTTGCTCTAAAACATTCAACACTATCTCTTATTAAGCTTTTATTAAACATCTGCAATCACCTACCCCTTCTTTAAATGGGCTACATAGGCACTCTGGAGAGCTGCTTCCAGGAAGTAGGACAGTTCAAACTCCGAGTAAGTCTCGTTGCTGCCCTTTAAATTCCTTGAATGCGTGTTGTTTAAGGTCTGCAGTGGGGGAAAGAGCGAGCAATAAAATTACAGAATAACTGCTTCAACTAGCCATTTCTTAGTAGCTAAAGAGGTAACTCAAACAACAAAATGTTAGCTTACATCACCAGACTCTTCTTTAAAAAAAAGTTGTCACCTGACAACTTTTTATCTTCATTAGCTATTCAAAACCCTCTCAAGGCAACTTGAAAAGAAACTATACAATGACTTACACCACAAGAAGATATGCAAGGTGAATTTTGAAATATTATTACTTTGCAACTTTAAAGTAAATAGGAAGTTGAGCATTGAGTGTCTCAAGTGCTACTCCCAACTACATTAACCTAACACCTTGCACACAAAGCATTAATGTCACTTTTGTAAGAGTGTTTAGTTAATGCAACACAGCTAATCCTCTCCTACAAATCTTTAAAAGGAGCCTTGATGGAAGAATCTTAGCCCTTCCCTGCTTCTCCTATCAACCCTTCTCGCTTTTGGTTTTCTTAGATACTGTGCCTTACAGTGTTAGCAAAAAACAGCTTTTATTGCTGGAAGTTTTCCTCTATAGAGTCTTCAGGGCAGAGTTTTTCACCCACAACTGGAGACCTAAGGACTTTCAGTACATCAGTCAGGAAGCCTGCATCTTTGTCTCTCCAGGTCCAAAAGAAGAATGAATTGCAATTTAAACTCTTTTTGTATTTGGCAAACTATCAGTAAAAACAGTTATAATGCCTGCTATTTACAGGAAGCTGTCCTTCTGAAAGTGAAGAACGGCATTTAAGAATTATTCTGAATTTCAAAAATCATTTAGCTTTTTCTTACAAAGGAACAGACTAAAAACTTGTTAGATGGCTTTCCTAATGCATTTTTATATACATATTTAGCTCAGTTTTCTTAGCTTTAATGCAGTTAAAATCTGGAATTGTTGCTGATGACAGCAAAAAATAACTGGTCAGAAGAGGTAACAGTTAACTGACTGAACAGTAGATGACACGCATTATGTGTCAAGCATGAGTGGAAAGCTCAGGTTTGTGAATTCACAAATAAGGAGATTCCCCCACAGCCTGGCTGAAGAGCAGGACAAAGGAGGGGGAGACTGACTGGAGCCATGAGTTGAGTGGGACAAAAGAACATCTGCCAAGAGTTGAGGGCCTTTACAAATAAGAGAAATAGGGACATTCCCCCAGGTTCTTCAGCAAGGGGGACAAAGCAGTCAAGTGACCTTAGGTGTGAACAGATGGAGGGAGGCAGGAGTGTGGTGTAGGCAGGCAGGAAGGCTGTAACTCCTGAGTACCTTGGCCAATGGGGAAAAGGAGAGGGCGTCTCTCATCGGGAAATTAGAATAAAAGGGGGGCTGCGTCCCCCAGCAATTTGAGAGACCCCTCAGGGATAGGGATATGCCCAGTGGACTCTCCCTTTATTCGAATAAAGCTTTAAGATCTAGGCCCAGTGGACTCTTCCTTTATTCAAATAAAGTTTTAGGTCTCCTCTGTATCCTTTTTGGACATTCACTTCTAGACAGCAAGATTTTCCACACAAGCACAAAATGTGTGGTGTGCAAGAAGGAGCACTTACAGTGCATGCACTTACAGTGCAGCGAGGCAAAGCTGCACAAAGAGCTGAGCCATGCATGGCTCTAGCTGAGCCATAGCATGGAGCTTGCAGCATCGATCTTGCTCAGCATCCTCGCCAACTACTGAGTGCCAGCTCCTTGCTAAGCAGCTGGATTCTTCCAGTGCCACCTTGAAAAGCCAAATCTTTGGCAGTTAAACTGCCACGGTTGACCAAAAGTGGTACTTTTAGCTGGCTAGGGATCTCAGTGCCCACTGTTGTGGGCAATTACACAGCAGATGTTTACAAGGTCTATGGATTTCTTCATGGTGGCATTTTCCTGGTAAATATTAGTGATCTCTCTTTAGTAAGAGCTCAACTTGAGGTAAGACCTGAGCATATCTGAAGCATTCAGTGCTTTATTGCAGACAAAATAGGTTTCCATACTTTATTTGCAGAGGAAACAGTCAGAGACGAGGTAAACAGCTATTCTGCAACTGGTTACACAGAAAAGCTCAGACCATTAAAATAGACACACCAGCTCTTGCAGAAATGCTCTTTTACTCCTTATTGTCTATGAGCATGTGGTGTCATGTCACACTTCTGATGTCAAAATTCCTGGAAGTTCTACTTAGGCCACCAAGACACACCTCAAGCTCATTTCTTACCTTTTCAAGCTCCTGCAAGTACACTTGGGCAATGACACATGCTGTCTCAAAACAGGCCATGACTTCCTCTTCCCTTTCACACAGACGAGCACGTGAAGCAACAGAGTTGGTTGAGCGCTCCAGCGACAGACCTGCAAAACAGCAGCACCTTTGCATGCCAGAGCCCACACAAGGCAATATTGTTGTTTTCTCCTCTCATTTACCAGGAAAGCTTTTCCCTATGTGAAAAATTCAGGGATTTTCCCCTTGTTCCAGAGATTTCTGACTTTCAGGAACACCAGAAACATAAAATTCTTAGACACACAAGGAAATTTGAGATCTAAGACTGACCCTGCACACTTTTATAGCACCTTTCAAAGGCTTATAAAGAAAGGACATATAATCCCTCTGGTAGGAATAAGTAAGCAGATAAATTAAGGGCTTGATTTCTAAGATAGCTATAGGTTTTGGGTGCTTCAACAAAAGTGCCATTCATGAAACATCTTGGAACCTGCTTTGATATTTTCTAAGCATCCACTATTCTACATTAAGCTTAACAATTTAAGAGTAAACTTAAAAGATATCAAAGTCAAAAATCTGAAGCCTCTTGGAAAATCTGGGCACAAGTGAATTGCAAGTAGACAAGGAGTAAACTCTTGGCAGGCAACAAAAAATTCTTTAATCACAATTTGACCTCTTTTCCATAGGTGAAAAAAAAAAAATTATACTACTCAAAACTTTCTTCTACCTCTTACAAACATAGAATAAGTTAATTGAAGACCCACAGCTATTTCCCAGACATGAAAATCTTTTATTACCAGACCCCTGACTGGTGTATCTGTGTATCCGGCAACCTGCTACCACATCCTTTAGATCTCCAAATTTCTTTGGGGAGGCTACATTTCCACACATTGATTTTACACACTGATCTGCACAGGTCTTAGGCTACACTGGATGTGCATGATACAACTGCTTGGAAAGTCGGGCCTTTTAAACCAAAAGGAACTACACAAATGTCCAGCAGCCCACACAAGTTGTAAACAGTTTAATACATGTTTCCCAATGGATTCTCTTCCCTAAAACTGATAAAAATGCAAGGTGTAGAAAAAAATTCTACTATTCCTGATACATGTCTACAAATGTGGCAAGAAAAGAAGATAAGATTTCAGCAGTCTAAACAGGCTCTCCAAAATAAGTGATTTAGATTGCTGTAGTGTAAGCCCAGGGTTTCTGCCCCTCATGAGGAGCTCTCGCATGCATGAAGAGCTGTGCTTGCTTAGGCCAGCATAATCCCAGGCGCCTGAGCACAGTGCTCCTGCGGCCTCATGCGAAGCTCCAGGAAGCTGTGAAGGCTGCCGGATCTCCTTCCTACGAAGGATACGGTCAGAGCACTCACATTGCAGGAGCCTGAGGTTCCCCATCAGTCCTACATTTGTTTACTCTTCAAGTCTAAGTTGTGGCTTTGTCCCCTTGGTAACCATGCTTGGGGGTTCCCTACTTGCTGTTTTGCATGTGAGCCAGACACAAGCAGTTTACTCAGAGCGCTGAGAAGGTCAGATGCCCCAGAAGCGCAAAGCACAGATCCCAAGGACCTATCTAGCAGGGTACTTATCAGCACATAAGCCTTTTCAGAAATGCTGGCCTGGTTGGAGCAGAGGGAATGGATTTAACTTCAAAATGAAAATGGGGAGGGAAGGTACAATGATATCTTAACCAAGATTCCATTCCATGTTCTCACCTTTCTACTGATACCTATCTTGCGTTACAGGACCTTGTTTTCCAATCTGTCTGCAAAGTCTTGGATTCTGGATTATGTTTCTCTCTATTCTCAAAGCTTCTATTTCCCCACCCTGTTGTCATGTCATGAGGGGGAGAGGAGGATATCCACTCCCTACACAGAAAAAGATAAGAAAATACAAAGTGCTGAAGCTATAACAAGTAACTTAGAAATATTCTTCTCTGATCTGTCCCAGTTTTATTTAGTCTTGAATTTCTAATCAACCTCCACAACTGAATATAAATTCAAAGACATGTCTGTCAGAATCATCATCCCTTTCCATGCAAAGTAGGGCCAAGGACCCCGAAAGAAGCTCAGTACAATTCCCCAATATTCATGCACAAGCAGCATCTCATCAGGCTGCAAGAGCCATCATGGCACAGCCTGTGCAGGGGTGGTTATCGTCAGAGATGTCAGAGCACAGCCTGTTAAACAGGCTGTTTACATCCGTGCTGCAGCCCCAGCCCTCACTCACACGCCCAAACTCTGACAGCAAACGTGTCCATCCATGCAGGGCATAGGACAGAGCTGGAGCTGATCAGAGTTGGCAAAGTAAATAGCCCCAGAAAGGTAAGAGCGGCCACTGCTGGCACTCCCATCTTTTCCTGCCGCTAAGAGCCGTGCCTCTGCAAACACCAAGCAGTACATGATGCATTACCACACGCACATATCAGGCTACACCACACACAACTGTCAACTTGTAAATGGCAAAAAGGAAAATGACCCACATGATGCAACATGAGTCACACGTTTTTTCTGCTAATACCACACCCATTGAACTGAAGCAGTCAGGGTATAAAATCCTTCATCAAAAGGGCCACTTCCCCAACCAAAAAACGTGATAAGAAGGTCTGTTAGAGCAGCAGAGTGCAAAGCCAGCAGATGAAGAACAAAACAGCAAAAGAGTTCCCTGCCCTGCTGCGCCCCAGCCAGTTCTCCCAGGACAGAGTCCTCAACCATTCTGTGGCAACAGTGCAAATTAGGCTGTCCAGCCTTGACAGCAAGAACCCTGCTAGCTCTTCCCTGTCTCTTCCCCCCTGCTTACTGGTACAAAATATAACTGCCATCATCAAATGTTTTGAATTCAGCACAGTTCCCCAGAAGTCTCAGACACCTGCAACGCACACGATGCTGCACAGTGCATTCAGCAAGAAAGAGTGACCTGCAAGTAAAGCACAAATTCATTCACTCTTACAAGCGCTTGACTCGGGTATTTACCCAATCCTTGCTTCCTGGTTATTTTAAGAGAATAAACTATTACTTTCTACCCACTTCAGAGGCAGTAGCCTCCTATGCATATAAATAATGGTTCTCTCCTCAATAAAGATAAGGCTTCCATTTGCTTCCTTTAGTTCTGCCATAGCTTCATCTCTTTCCCTTGATCTCTCTATAATCTTTCTCCCTTCTTCTCTCTTTCTAAAGCTAATCTGCATTTATGCCAAAGATAAAACCAAAAAAGAACACGCATGACAAAAAAATCCTTTGAAATACACTGCTAGCATTCATGGAAACCTAAAAAGGGGCATCTTATGAAAGCTTATTTCAGCTTTCCTATCCTTTTATCCAGTCCTTTCCAAGAGAGGAGAATGTATCATCTTGCTTTAATACTTGCAGGTAAAGTTATTAGCAGAGCTGGAGCACACACTTGCAAATGGACACTGCACAACAGAAAAATTCAGGATTAAGGAGATCTCAGGAGATCTGTAGACCAACCTCCTGCTCAAAGTAAGGGCACCTATGAGGTCAGATGAGGCTGGTCAGGACTTTTGACAGGCTGGTCTTGAATACCTCTGAGCGTGGATGAAGAGAGTATCACTACTGAGGAGAACAGCAAGCTAAGGTGACTTAATTCTTTTTCTCTGCCAATTCATTCACTAGAATGCCAAATAGCAACACTGCTGTTTCTGAGCAGGATAGAGAAGCTAATCCACCCACAGATTCTTTTTATTTTCCTGTCAATACCTGGCTCCTAGCTTCACATTCACAGCTGCACTAACATAACTGCTGGGAAACAGCGTGTGCACGGGCACAAGCAGTCGGGGGCAGCAGCAACAGGACACTATTTTAAAACCCTCTTGCACACAGGTCTAGCCAGTAGCTGCTACATGCCCACAGCCCAGAGGCAGAGGTAAGCTGGCAATTTAAGGCAGAAACCAAAGACAGGCCACAGCACCCAGGACAGGTCTGCGTGCTGCCCCGGTAGCCCCCAGCATCAAACACAGCCAAGGGAACTCCAAGTGAAAGACAGCTTAGGGTAGAAGCTCGCATCCTGCCAACAGCCTCAGCCTCAGGCTGCAGAGCAAGGTTACGGCACCCACGCTCACGAGCGGCATAGGCAGGTAATTCTGGCCAGAAGCCAGAGCATGATGCTGCGCTCAGAGCATGTGACAGCTTTTCTCAGGCCACGGGAACATAAATCATTTACCTTGAGGTAAACGGTGGCATGAATATACTGCATGGCAAGCACTGCTCAGAGACTGGCTGGAATCACATTGTCCCCGTGGGGACAGCAGGTCACTGGAGGCAGCCATCCCCAGGGGAAGGGCTTTCACTTCCATACGCAGTCCACAGCCTGCGTCAGAAGGGTGGCTCTAGGAAACCAGCCAACACTGAAACAAAACTATTTTAAGACAAGCTCTTCAAAAGAATACATATATATAATTCATACTTAATGACTTAAAGCTCAGCAGAATACCAAACATTTAACTTTTTCAAAGACCACAAAACTGAAAGGCACAACCAAACCATCTCTATTTTACAAGTAGCACTAAGTTTTCTTAGATACTCTTGGGGGTTCATAGGCTGTTTGAGGACTATGCTCTCACACTATGGAATCTTGGAAAACAAAAATTTGCTTTGGCTTTTTGCCATTCAACAGTCTGAATTAGTTCAATACAGGCAAGATGCAGCACTGCATGTTATTCCTGACAAAATTCACAGTAGCTTAAATAATTCACATTACTCATCAAGATACTCCTCTCCCCAGCCACTGAATAAGGAGCTCTCAGCACCATTTACTTGCAAAGTAAATAAAAGAGAAGGGGAAAAAAAAACACCCTAGAATGTCTAGATGGTGAGGACTTTCATATTATACCTTTTGGAAAGGGGAAGAAAGGAGAAAGAAGAGTTTTCTTTTGCAAGAGAGCATCATGGGAAGATGTTTCATCATTGCCTCTGTAGCAACAGTCCTTTATAATCACAATAGCACTACAAAACCACAGCAATCCATAGTAACCTCACAATTGCTTTCATCTAAAAAGGCTCAAAGGGGGAAAAGCAGAAAAGTCCAGGAACCCAAACTAACATTTTGCTGAAGATCGTCCCCTCACCCCTTTTAAGTGTCAAATACAGCCTGAAAATTTAAATAATTTGCTCATGGCTGCTAGTTAAAGTAAAACTCAGGAGGCTTGTTCCTGTGTAGGAAAATTCAGCCATCTTAATCAAAAGGTTCTTTCACAAGCTTATCAAAATGCTTGTTTTCACTAGCATATCAAAAACCTCTCACCTATCAGCTGGTTGCCCTTGGACAAGCAGCCTCCTGGACGACCTTTGCACCTTGGCTTTAACAAATAACACATTAAGTGGACTGGTATGAGTGGCCTCGTCCATTGCCAGGCTATACCTTACAGCAGTTAAAGATACGCCCCAGCTGAGTGATGAGATCTGCATTCCCTTAGGGCCCTGCATGGAGAGGACGACTTAATACCATCCACGTCCACACATTTGCCTGGCATGCTGCAAGAATTACATTTTTTCCCCCTTGTCTAAATTCAGTGGCCAGAAGCTGAGAACAAAAATAAGATGGATGGGGTGCAAGGGACAGAGACAGATGGAGCAGATGACTAGTTATCAAGATTCAGTTTGAATTCCTCTGCATCACAGCCAGGCATCATCATTTGTGAGAAAGTTCTAGTGCAGCTACAATCACAACCACTGTGACCGTGCGTTTCTTCTCTGGTAGCATGAGGGAGCAGAGAGGGTAATTCCTATAAAACAGCTCTAATTCACATCAAGCTCTCAAGGTAGTTCTACCTAAAATTATTAGATGACAACTAACAAGCTTCTTCACCTGTCCAGAACTTACTCCAGGGTAAACTACACATGGAAATGCATCCTCACGGAGCAGAAGAATGCAGAAAGCTGGCAGCAAGTTCACAGCCCTAGGAGAAGAACTCACCAGCGGCCACAGTACTCCATGGCAGCGTACAAAGCCACAGCCTCAGCGACCGCAACTGCTCCTCGCTTGTTTCCAAAGCCAGTGCCGGTAGTGCCTGGCATCCACTGTCGCCCTCACAGTATAGCCCCAGCCCAGGGACAGCATCAGAGACATCTAACGGCTCCCTCTAACTTAGCCTAAGTGAACAGATTCGTAATTTTAGTAAAAATACCACAATAACATTTTTTCTCATAAAAATTACACTTAAAATTTGTGCATTCCTTACCATACTCCTCAGAAAAGCAGGTGGAGACTGTTCTTGTATCTCCTAATGCACGTGGCGTACAGGAAAGGAAGAAAGTTTTATGCCTGTGCAAGTTCAGCACATGAATGTATGCATGCATGCATAGAAGGGTGTGGGAAAAGAACAGGGCATAAAATCTTACCACCACAGAAACCAAGCCACACTGATTAAGGAAGAACATGGTATTTTCTTTTCCACTGAAATTCAGCTATTTGCACATTGGTGCCATCAGGCACTTTTTGTTCACAAGCCTAAAAATCATACCCCATGCTGCATTTACGCATCCCAGCGCATAACACTGATGGCTCAAACTACTTATAAAATGCAAACAGGGGAAAGAACAGAACTCGTCTGTGCTACGGCAGGACAAATTCAAGGATTGCAGCTGTAAGTTCTAACTTCTCTGGCTGCCTCAGGCAGCTTAAGTACCAAGAATGTCAGGGCTGAGCCAGTCAACTACGGTTCTTCACACCCGAGTTGGAAAGCTGGGGCACTCAGCTCACCAGCTGCCACAGCTTCAAAGTCATCACTTTAGCAGTGTTAAGAGAGCTCCAGCATCACTAGGATTTCAAGTCTTTTCTGAAATGAGAAACCAGCTAGACTAGTACAAGGCCCTTTTATCAAGGTATCAGCATCTACAAACCGGGGCTTTTGCCTATCAGACAGCTACTCTGATACCAACATAAATAAGCAGCGTGTTTCCTGTCTAGTTGCCGTAATTACCAACAGCAACGCTTTGAAGTATTCACTAGGCATGGAAAAAAGTCTCGCTCAGATGTGGATCGACATTTAAAAAAACGCAGGTTTTGTCAAGCAAAAATGAAAACAAGTTCTGCCAACAAAATGCCTTATTGGTGGTTACTCAGTTTTCAGTGTCATATTGCATCATAAATCCTCCTGGCTGGAAGTCAATTTGCCTTTCAGGTAAGACAAGAAAACTAGTTCTATTATCTAGGCTTTGTTTAGAGGAATGTTCCCCCTTAATGCTCAGGGATGGGTCTCCCATTTTTACTGTCCTCACAGGAAAAAAAAAAAAAAAAAAAAAATCTAGTGACACAATTCTAACAAAAATGAATTTGTTTGTCAGAGCAGGGAATCTTTCCTTGTTTTATTAAGAACAAGAAACCAAACAACAGATTTTTCTCTGTTATTCTATCAGTTTTATTTAGTCACAGCAGCAGCAGAAAATCCTGATCAAGTTAATCTCATTGAGCAGCTACCAAGAGACAGAAAGAGTAGTTAAGGATACAGAGAACATTACATGTCAGTGTGCCATCTTAAACGAAACCTAGGTTAACATGGCTGTATAAAGCCAAGTGTCAAATCTTCCTCAAAAACAGTATTATCATTCAAGCTAACTAGAAATCCTGTTTCTAGTAGAATTCTATTTAAAAGTGAGACTGCTTAAGTTAAGTCCGTAACACAGAATATACCCTTACCATTATGTGAACTGAATACACCCTAGCAAACCTGATTGCTACCAATCCGTAAAAATTAATCTACAGAAGTCACCGGTTAAGAGTATGAAATCAGTTTAACAAGGTGCTGAAATTAGTCTTTAAAATAACAGTATCCTTCCTCCAGGAGGAAAGGAGGAAACATTTCCTTTTCAGTTCACTAATTTAGTTCGATGATTAGCCTTTCAAAGATGATGAACCAACAAAGTTTTGGTTGCGTAAAATCACTCAGGCAAACAGGTCTTCCTCTTCTAAGAAAACAACAAAAACAGGTATGACTGGAAGGTTACCTGTTCTGAAATGTTAAAGGAGACAGTGATTGTAAGTTCAAGCTACCTGCAGCAACTCACATTCATTTAACTAGTTTAATCAAAATCTTAAATGACAGAGGGGAAAAAAAGTACATTTCTCAGAACTCAGCTTTATGACAAAAACATCCTTTACATTGTACATCTTACTCTAATTTGTACAAATACAGCCTGAAAGAAATCATATGCAGGAAAATTAGTCATTCTGCAGACAAACATATCAGAAAATAATGAATGGCACAAACAAATGATAAAACTTAAGACACTAATCAAGAGCGTGAACAAATGAGGAAATATCTGCTGATGAACTAGCAAGCATAATTTTAATGCCATGATTATGTTTAGTGACTGCAAACCCACATGTTTTTAATTGTTCTGAAAACCAATAAAAACATCCTCTGTAGGAAGCAAATTAAGAAACACAAGCACAAAGTTCAAAAATAATTCATAATTAAGGTTTTTGTCAGCCATTTAAAATTCTGATTAAAACCACGTGGGCAGTTTTCAGATCTGCTGAGCCAAAGTTCAGTTATTCTGTTCACTCTTTCTACCTGATGCCACCATTTTCCACTCAGGACACTAACATAACCTCCAACACCACCATTTCCAGTATGACAAACCCAAGACAAAGATTACACATGGGGAGAAAGCAGAAGAAGCAATATCCTCCCAAGCAATAAGGACCTCATTAACACAAAATTTTAAAATGAAACAGCCAGAGAAACAGGGGAAATACAAGATCAGCAGTTTGTGCTTTAGGGAAGAAGGGAGAAAAGAAGAAGAAAAAAAAAAAAAGACTGAGACCAGAATCTAGGCTTCAGATTGTTCAACACCACCACGTGCAGGAATAGCCCTCATGTGCTGATTTCAGAGCTTAGCTTCCACCAACCCACAGCCGTCAGGAGCATTCACACTGTCCATTAAAGCTCATGCACTACTGCCAAGCCAGTGCAGTTAGTGTCACAGGCTTACAGGTTTGTTCTGAAAATGCCAAGTTACAGATTTTAGAGCTCTTTAAACAACTTGACTGGGTTAAACAACAACATAAACAACATCCCATGACGCTAACATAACACAGCCCCTTTCCTAGTCTATGCAGCTAGTGGCTGGACTTGTGGCTAACAACATGCGGTCTCTAATGAGAGTTTCTCACAGTCACAGTATGACGTAACATTCACCTGCATGGGGAATTTTCTGGTGTCTAACACAGGCTGAGCTCACAGCACAGCCTTTTGATATCCTAGAAGAAAGATCTTTACTCCGCCACCTCTTCTCAAGAAAGTTTTAAAACAAATTTACAAGGGATTCATCTAATTTACAGGAAATTCATCACACAGATTTACAAAGGATTCACACACAACTTTAGACACCCACGAAAAAGTTACTATGCCGCCTCCTTTCCCAGGTGCTGAAGAAGGGGCTCAGGCACCACTGGGGACACAACCAACGACCCCAGAATTGCCAACCTCTGCCTACACACTAAGTTTAGACTGTGTCTAAGTTAAACTAACCCATTCTGTACCTTTGAAATTCCTACTTCTCTAGTGCACTGAGCTGGAATTGGCCAACGACACTAAAATTAGTGGTCGATAGACAAGGAGGAAAAGCAAAGAGAGGCAATGTGACTGTTTCCCTAGAAATCAGCCAAAAACTTTGCAATCCTATGGTGCACGCGCACAGCTTGAGCTGGTTGCCAGTGTCTGGGCACACACCCACGCAACACGGGTGAAGTCCAGGCAGCTGGGCCTGATACACAGGGCATTGCTCTGCACCTCACTGAGCATGCAGCGATGAGCCAGAGGCCCGTGGGCATGCAGGGAAGCATTCGCAGGCCACGTCAGCTCTGCCCTGCTGGCAACAGGCGCCTTCCGCTACAGCTCAGCTTATAGAGATATATTTGGTCTTAAACGTTATATTGCTATGAAAGTTATGTACACACACAGCCACACTACAAACCTGGAACCTAGGCATGTTTAAGTCCTGGCCGGAAACGTACTTTGGCTTGTAAAGGATTAGACAGAGACCTATCGTACTTCCAGGAAGGCTTTTCCACCAGAGCCAACAGGGATCCCTGCAGAGTGTCTGCAGCAAGCATGGCCAGAGGCAAACCAGCGGACTCAGAGTTTTTCTGATGTTGTTTTTTCTGCTTGTTCCGAGTGTACACCACCAGATAACAAAGCCACGTGTCCCAAAGTGCATCAGAAGCAAAACACAAACAAGTCTGCTTACTCAATTGTTTTATGCAACAGGCAGAACTGCTTGCACCAGACACTACGCAATACAGTAAACTGAGCAGAGGTTTTAAGAACAATTAACCTCATGGCAGGTGGAGGGAGAGAGAGAGAGAGAGACATGTACATACCAACCACCTCTTAACTAACCACAACTAGTTATGAGGCTAGAACTAGAAGTTACAACTAGTCATTGCTAAAAAATTAAAAAAGAGGTGTTTTTTTTTCTTTTTAATTGTCAGGGCTCCACTCACAGCATCTACAGAAGGATGTGAAGTTTCTCTTCCCTCAGTTTAGAGACTTAGAAACAGGACAGGCAGAAGATGCCAACCAGGCAGAAGATATCTCTTCCAAAGAGATAGTGGAAGGGTTCTGCACTCTTCTCTTTCTCCTGCAACTCATCAGCTGGTTAAGTCTCAGCATTTATAAATAACTTCAGTGTTTACTGCTTGATACTTGGGTGGAAGTCTGAGCAAGGCCAGAAAGAAAACCCCTTTCTTTAATACAATAACAAAACTTATAATCCAGACTGCTTGTCACCATAATACAAACCTACTGCATGCTAGAGATCTTCAGAACAGTCCATAGAGATTTAGCTCCATGTGTGACCTTTAGTGTCACTACACATGAATGGTGCTATATGAAAGCAAACTTTTACCCTGGTTCCTCCTAGGGTATCCATCTCCTTCATGATATATATTGGTTTGCCCTTGGTTTTCCTTTCTTCCATTTCCCTTGCTGGAGGGCTGACACTGCCATTCATCATACAGGTACAACTCAGCAGTAGTAACACATTGGCTAAACAAAGTCAAGGTGGTTTCAGCATCACACTCAAGTTTTATGAAGTTGTAAAGTAGCTAATGCTGGCTAAACAAGATTACTATATTAAAATAGACTTCCTTCTCCCAATACTGCCAAAACTGAAAAAGAAATCAAGTGGAGAACCTAAGTTCTGCTTTGAAAGCAGGCAAATCTTTGGCTTTTATGGATTGTTTCCTGTATGGTCCTTGCACAAAATTTACCACTAGTGATGTTCAAGAATTTCTTTGAAGCTGGTTTCAGCTTGTGTAAGTTGAGTAGTTCAAACGAAGGCGATAAGGTAGCATGGATAATCAACAGAATTTCTTCACGGATAACTAATGAAAGGGGAATATGAAAATCTATATGCTAAAGTAGTTCCATCCCATCACCATACCATCACCATAGCTCTTAGTGAAAAGTCATAGCATTTGAGGCTTGCTTCCATCAAGATTAGGAGCTTCAGCACATGCAATAAGGTTACAATGACCCCAACAATGTGCTCCCTCTCCAAACTCAGCTCGACAAGCTCCACACAGAGAGACTTCCTTATCTGTCAGAGACTGTGGTGCTATGCTGTGTGACTGATGCCCTTGGTGGCTTTGGTTAATCTGAAAATAATCATGAGAGATAAAGGGTGTGCCATAGAAACGGCACAGAGGTTATGTTGGGATGGCAGATGTTCCTCAAAACTGCACATTAACAAAAGAGCGTTCATATTCTGTACTAGCCCACATGGGAAAAAATAGGAAAATGGGGCGCAGCCTACCAGAAGGTGAAGGGAGTCAGCTCCCATAGAAGAAGCCTTACAGGAGCAGTGTTATTTCATCTGTGCTCATGCCTAGTTTACCATCACACTCGTGCCTTATCTAGAGCCTTTTTGTTGGTGAAATCAGTACAGCTCTGCAGACTCTGGAATGCACCATTACTTGCTCTCTAATATGCAGATATAAATGCACTGCAGTCGCTCACTCCTCTGCCCCATCCCTGTGTTAGTACAAGTTACAACTAAATCAGTTCTGTTCCACAACAGCTTATTAAAAGCAGATTCATTCAGTGCCACAGAAAACAAATCTAAAGCAAGCAAAGCAGCACAAACAGATTTTCAAAAAGCAGAATGACTGTGTGAGATCATGAAACACCCAAATTATCATCATTAATACTAGCAGACCAGTCAAACAGTTTTTGGGGTTGATTTGGGTTCAGTCTTTTACATACCAGTTGAAGGTATCTGATCATCACAGTTCTCATTCACCTAATTAGCTGGTGGACATGCTGAAAAGAGTAGAAAGCAGTAGATAGGTAGCAGTACTTGAGCAACATTTATAAAGGAACTGAAAGCAAACGAAGGAGAAGATTATCAATATTTTTCCCCCGTGTCGGTACGTGATTGGGTTCTTCCTTCCCCACTGACAAAAACAAAATGCAAATTCACTACTCAGGGGAAGCTTTCACTAATATCTCTCAGAAAGTGACAAGGTCTGTAGAATTAAAAGAGGTAGGAGAGACTCCTGTTTGTATATATAGTGTCCAATACTGTGCCACATGCATTGCAAAAATATACTACTTGCTTTCAAAGCACATATTCTGTTAGTCCAGAGTTTAAAACTTGGAAAAATATACCTGCTTATTTCACTGAAGTCATTCAAATTTGCAGGTAGATGAACTCCTAAGCAAAAGCATAGGTCCTGATTCAGCAAAGCTTGATTTAGATTTTCCTGAGGAGGATACAGGCTCAAGTGTGTTGCTGACTCACAGTCACAGTTATCACGAGATTTCTGCCATTTTAAAACTCTTCACTAAACATCAGCCAAGTTTAAAAACCATGGACTAAGACTTCATAATGTCTTTTTTTTTAAATTACACAGACCTTACTAGTGGGATTTTCTAAAAGCAAAAGCATTGGCCTAACTCTGCTCCAGCTAAACCACTTGAAGTCCCTTCATCTTCAACCTAAACACAGCATATTTCAGAAATATTTACATGGCCCTTTACCTTTAATAACAAAGGCTTCCGTCACCAAACGTAGCATGTACAGTGGTGCATTCGCTATTGAGAGGTCATCAATTCCAGCTCTTGCATACATGCTGATGGCATCTCTGTAGGATCCCTCCACATAATGAAGCTTTCCTAGAATCAGCATAGCTTCTGTCATATACTTAGGCTGAAACGAAAGAAGGGGAGAAAAAGTATTTACATGGTAAGATACCAAGGGGCAAAACAAACAAAGGCAGTTCAGACCAACCCTGCATTAAGTAGACACAAAATGCTTTATTTTCAATTGTGCCAGCTTCACAGACCAACCATATTAGGAAAGACTTAAGTGTCTAAAGAGATCTTAGTGCTATGCTCACAAGAGGAGCGGGTGACAAGGACCAGGCAGCTACTTCAGAGCTCAGTTTGGGAACACAGAGTTACCAGCGACCTCACTGGGTTCAGCAGACCTAGTGATTCACCAAGCATGAACTGCACATAAAACTACCCTTGTCAGAACTACCCACATATGCACATGATTCCCCTGCTTTTAAAGAACTGGGCTGAGAGCATGGCCCTCTAGTCAAATGCTCCATTCTCCTCTGCACTTTTAGTGATGAGCAAGAAAGGCCCCAAACAGCTGTCCTGAAGCTCCCAAAGAATATTCGGGGGGTGGGGAGGGTGCACGGGAGGGGAAAACACACACCACAAACACAAAACACAAGGTATTTCTACTACCTGTAAGATTTTGTTTGGTCTCAAAGCTTACAAGTATGCAGACAAATCCATAAGAAAAACAAAAATCACAGTAAAATAAGTAAATCTTTTACAGACCCTCCTTATAGGCCAGAAAGTACGAAAAGGCTCCCAAACCTACACCCTCATTTTTTCAATACATTCTGAATAGACTACAACACAGAGTGTATCTTGCACATGTCACCACTAGGCAAGTCACCACTAAGAAAAGAAACTTGGATGCATAGACTGTGACAACTGCCAATACCAAGAACTCACAGGGGCTTTGCCTGCTCCCCAGGCCTAAGCGAGAGGGGAAAAATACAACAAAAACCAAAGGGTTCAACAAATCTCCCTCCCCACTCAAACAAAAATTAGCCAATCAGTCAATCAATAAAAAGCTGCCAAAGAGCAGCTAAAAACCCACATTCTCTAGAAAATAACATAAATAAAGGGAAATGTATGCTTCCAAGCTAACTATCCAGTAAGTTTCAGGCACAATAGTACTAAAACAAATCTAGAAGTTCAGATTCTTGTAATTCTTATTTTCTCTTTAAAGTCAGTTGTGCTACAGTGAATCCAAGGACACCAACATAGCAACAGCCTTTGAGTCAGAGTCTTGAAACGCTTCTAAAGCTGCGCAGCCTGGAGATGGACAGCAACTTGCCATGTGCACTGACTGCAAAGTAAAACAGGAATTTAAACCAGTCCTTGCTTAACTTCTCTGGCAAAGATGGCAAATGATGCTGTAATCCGGGACTTTTACCACAACCTCAAGACCTAGAAGCTGGTCGGGTGTATGGAACTCCCTCAGCCCAGAACAGATCACTAGGCTGTGTAGCCATGTCTCATTACCACAGAGAGCCCCTGAACACTTAGGCAACTTATTTCTAAACAGAAATAAAGAGGATATATATACATATATATATGCATGATATGTGTGTGTGTGTATAAGAGAAAACAAGCACATGCTTTTTTATACTTGAAAAAGGAAGTTTCCCAACAGATAACACTGCAAAGAGGTGAATTCCCAGCATGTTACTGATATTTAGAAATATAGCACCCTACATCAAGCAGAGAAACATGAACAAGCAATGCAGACCCTTTGCATCAGGCTAATAACAATACAACAGAAGCAGCAGCTGCATAAGAGTTGCATCTACATAGCACACTTACTGGTAGTTTTCCTCTGTTTAAGATATTGGTCAAATACTTTTTAGCTTCATTCAGTCTTGGTTCATTCTTTTCTGCTAGTGGAATGGAGTCCTTCAGTTTGGCAAAGTTTTCCTTCAAGCACTCTTCCAGCAGGGCCTCTGCAAGCAGCATACTCACGTAGTCTTCTGTAAACACACACCAACCAAGAAGAAACATCAGTTAGCATCATCAATAAATACTAATAAAAAAAAAAAAAAAAAAAAGAGACCAACAGCAGCTCAAAGTGAGGTCTAAGAAGAACTAGGGGATAGAAATATATATTAACTTCTAGCTATTGGAAACACTGCATTTTCTATGAAAAATAAAAAAGACTTATTTCTAACTTGAAGATTTTTCCCTAGTCAGATGCTTTAATTTTGACAGGACAGTTCATTTTCATGTTATCACTCATACAACTGTTACGAATTTTCATCACAAAATTCTGTTTAAAAAAATCAGGTCCTATCTTAGTAAACATTCAAGTGTATGCTTTAAATTTATGAATGCACAAGCATGAAGTGGATTCTTTGGACGATGGCCAAGCTATTTATTTCACTGAAGAGCACTGACTGCATCAGAAACTTTCAATGTTTTGTTGAAAGGGTGTGCAGAATATAATTAAGGATTTTGCTTAAAAAGTTTCATTATATCCATTATTACAGACAAATTTAAGGTTGACCCTATAAAATAATTATAATTAAATAATGTGCTGCATGGATTTCTCTCTACATTAAAATCCATGCCTGTTCATGGCTCCCCTGGAGAGTAACTCAAACAGAGGTGATAGCACTGGACACAGTGCAAAGTATCATGCAAGTAAAATGATTCAGCTATCACTATTCTGGCAGGCCTTGTATAATGGGTTCAATTCTACAGTTCTTTACTCATACAATTAGGGCCTCATTCAACTGCCTAGCTCTCAAGCAGAGTAAAAACAAAAGTCTTGGTTTTGTAAATCAAAGCTCATAGTGCTACACTGTATATAGACTTCTTTCCACCTCTACAACACAGAAGAAACAGTAGTGTCTTTCTGTATTTTAAGTCTGTGGGACAGCTTAGTCGCACTTATTCCGTATACGCACACACAGCATTAATCAATTCTTTTTTTCATAATCCAGAACAATAACAAAATATAAAGTGTTCGGTTGCATATCACATTAAAGTCCTATTTTACCTACTCAATTGCACATATACAGGTAATAACCTAACTTGTACAGAGTGGGGTGTGTACATAAAATGGTCTCTGAAAGCCACCTCAGGGACCAGGTGAGAAGAGCTGACAGTGGCACAAAGGTGGTTTTCTTTACACATACACCACCATTTCTATACAATGCTGAAGAGCACTTAGGCAAAGTCATTAACATCTTGGCTAAACTTAATTGCATATAAAAGAACATATACAATAAAGAAATAACACACACACAAAATCTCTAAAGGAAACATCATCATTTAAAAAAATCCCATCTAAACATGCTATTGTTTTTAGAAACACAGAACTAGTTTGGTCTTTGCAGGGTAAAAGGTCTGTAGCAATAACAGGGCATGATTCATTCATTACCAGCAAATTACAGTGACAACAACAGATTAACGAATGTTTTTACAGCAATCATACTGCTGATATTCCTCTTTAAAGGGGAGCAAACGAGTAACAGCTCTTTCACTATTAATGCCCCCAAACCTCATGATGCTCTTTGCATCTCTGCAAAGTGCTGCTGAAATGAAACTAAGCTCAAAGACCAGCTGTGTGGTTCTCAACACAGGGCTCAGGCTGGCTTCAAGCATGCACTTAAAAAGTCTTGTAAATAAATATATATTAAGTTGCCAACCCTTCCCCCCATAGACACACTTTGTCAGCTGTGAGAAAGCCCTGCAAAGGCTAAGGCATCCCAGCAAGCTCCGATTAACTTCGGGGCCCCCCTCCTATAAACACTGCTCTAGAAAAGGGGCTTTGGTTCTCTGAACAACTTAACTACTATAAAGATGTGCAGTACGTGCAGATTAGATGGGTGATGCGATTCCAAGGCACAGCAATCTCTCGTAACAGAGCGGGCAGGAGGCACAAGCCGCCCCAGCTGGGACGATGCGACCCAGTAGGCAGATGCAAAAACGGGTGCAGAGAGGTCCCAGAGAGAGAACTGGGGTCACTCGCATCAAGAGGTTGCAAATATTTCTGTTTTTTCAGGACTTCAGCGTGCGGGCAACAGTCGAGGCTCTTGCTTGCTGAAGAAAGCGGTACACAGCGCTGCTCGCCAGCCGCGTTCGGGTACTCCCGGGCTCGGCACGAGGGCAGTGCCGCAAAGCGGAGCGCGGCCGCCCCATCCTCACCGGTTCGCCCGTTGGGCCGCAAGGAGACACCGCCCGCAGCGGGAAGCCGCACCCTGACCCGCTCGGGGCCCCCCGTCGCGGCTCGCAGCCCTCCCGGCCCGCGCGGCCCGTCCCGGTCGCGCGCGCCTCGNGCGAGGCGGTGCAGGCGGCCCCAGCGGCCCTCGGCACGGCACCGCTCCGTCTCCCCCTCCAGCTTCACGTGCCCGTGCGAGCCCTTGGCCGCCATCTTAGCGCCGCCCCGCCCCGCTCGGCTCCGCTCCGCCCCGGCCCGGCGCAGCCGCCGCCGCCGCCGCTCTCGGCCGGTTAACGGGAGCCCGGCGGCTGCGCTTATCACCGCCATCATCTCCGGTGCGCGAGGGTTGCTGCTCCTTCATCCTCCAGAGAAGCAACTGCCTGGGCGCAACATGCAGCGATGCATGGAGGGGAAGTGCTGCCCGTTCCCCTTCACCCGAGCACCAGGTGTCCCGAGGGAAAAAGGAGTGCTGGAAGTGACAGGGAGAGGAGCGCGGCACGTTGCAAAATAGCAGGGGAAGAGGGGGAAAAGAAGCCGAAGCAGCCCTGTAACACGCTAGGATGTGCTGCGTGAGTTCAGACACAAAACGCAGGGAGAGAATGGGAGATGAGGGACACTGTGCACAGAAAATCCCACATGCGATGCTCCAGCGAGGAGGCTTTGTACTTAAAAACAGCATTTAGGCGGGCTCAGAAGAGACTGCTTAAAACCAAGAGTTTAGCTAAACCTGCACAGAAGAAAGCCACAACCCCGAGTGCTTTCACTGGCACCACCCCACTTCGAGCCCCTCACCAAGGGCCAGAACCTGGTCGGCGTTCCTGCCACCCCTGCCCAGCCGCTCGGGACCAGCCCACACTGCTCCTTGCGGGAGGGACTCCCACCCAGCGGCATCCCCGGCCTCGCCGTGCGCCTGCGCAGACACCTGTGGGGCAGGCACCCGGTAACGGCCGTTATGAGCGCGCCAACGGCCGCCCCGCCCCGCCCCGCGCACGCGGCGCCGCTGCCGCCGCACGTGCCGC
>VWPW01030187.1:335435-473819 GCA_013389825.1 Crypturellus undulatus | reverse complement strand
CCCATCGGCGGGCGCGTGCTGGTGCGTGCGCGGCACCGCGGCAGCGGGCGGGCTCCCGGCACGGGGCGATGGGGTGAGGCCCGGCGCGGGAGGGGTGAGGCGCGGCAGGGGGTTGCTCCGGCCCGGCCCGCTGTAACGGGCGCCACCGCAGACGGTTTAACGGCTCTTGCTTGCGTAGCCGTTATTGCAGGGGAGCCTGGCGCCGGAGCGTGCTCCCTCGGAGGCTGCGGGGGAGAAGGAATCAAAAAATGGAAGAGTAAAACAAAGCAGCAGCTGTTGTGCTGGCCTCCATATGGCAGGCACCTGGCCTGGTGAAAGGAAGGAAGAGCTACAAGCACCGCGAAATACTGCGAGTTGTGTGAATAAGTTTGTTAGTGCATGATGTCTTCACAAATTCGCCAGCTAGAAGCAGCCCGTTTGGCACTTTGAGCAACCTTTGCTCCTGCCCTGGTAGGGGAAGCGTGAGGAGAACAGACATGAAGTTGCCTAGAAAGTATTTGGAGCCCTGGAGGGCACAAGGCACTGCACATTCACAGTGTGAAACCAGCCATTCTTTGAAAACTACTTACTGTCAATTCCCTTGAAGTAGGACCTTCATACAAATGCCTTAATTGGAGCCCTCAGCTTTTTTTTAGGGTGTTGAAAGGTTGAGGAAAAGTAGCTTTGTGCATCCTAAGCCCCTTATAGATTGCATTTTTCACCCTATTCTCTTTTTCTAGGAGATCATGATGGCCCTGTGGAATTGTAGAGCGTGGCTGCTGTTCTCCCTTGTAGCTGCTTGCTTCATCTCTGCCTTAGCTGGGGAGTCTGTGGGAGAGAGTCAACATGCAAATATTCGGCTTGATAAGAACCTGGTACAAGATAAAGAGTATGTGTTCCATGTCCTGAAAATGTAAACTTTACTTCCCAATGATTTGCTTTTCTCCTAAATGTTATGCAAGTTGAGCTTAAGCCTGGGGCACCTTCTCATCTAAGGATGTTGTATGAATAGCTGGAGTCAGATACCAAGATAGGTTTGTTCAGCAAGTTTACTAGAGATACGGGATCCAGAAAGCTCACCTTAGGGCTTTTAGCCCTATTTATACTGTATAAAGTTTCTTAAAATAATTCTGCTTACCTAGATAAACATGCTCTGAACAAAACTTTAATTTGGACAGTTAGAGATTTGTTCTCAATAACTTCTTCATGCACACAAAAAAAGAGTGACAGCAATAAAGTCCTTGTATATCCCATGTTTTGCTTTGAAAGATCTTCCTACAGTTCTTTTACTTTGAAAGATGGCCATAAAGGGATCTGGGGCACCACTTGGGTTGTTTTGATAACCCAAACCCACTGTAAATAGGTGAGAGGAAGAACAGTTGTCTAAATTGTTCCAAAGGCCAATACAGTACGGACCTGCACTGTACTAGAGTGATGGGGGTACAAAGGTTGGTTAACGTTGGGGCTATTGGTCCTCGTGGTTGTCCAGGGTACCTTTAGAAACAGAGCACTACCTGTGTATTTGACTACTTGATCAAAGACTACAGTTGATGTAAACAGTGCATTAAATATTAACATTTTTTTTCCTCCCCTTAGCCACATCATGGAACATTTGGAAGGTGTTATTGAGAAACCAGAGTCTGAGATGTCTCCGCAAGAGCTGCAGCTTCATTATTTCAAAATGCATGATTATGATGGCAATAATCTGCTAGATGGATTAGAACTTGCTGCTGCTATCTCCCATGTCCACAAAGAGGTAAGTGGAATATTGTAATAGCATGCATCCTTGGAAACAGTCCAGGCCTTCTAAAAACAATATGCAATAGAACAGTTACAGTGTTGCAGCACAGTCACAAGGGACTAGTTTTGTTTGAAAAACAGACCTCTTCTTCTTTCAGTTTTGGTTTGACTTATAAATGGACAAGCTCTATCCCACCTTTTCATGTCACTTGACAGTGTTCCAAGATGACTCTATTCTGGTTTAAACTTTATATCCTCTAGAGTGAAAATGATTTTGTAGCCAGAGATGGTGAGAGGAAAAGTGAAAATTGGAAAACTGTGGCCAGAATGGAATGATGATAATAAGAGTTTATGGAAAGAGCATACAATATAGTGTCACTTCTGTCTCTAAGGATGTTATCTTCAGCTCAAAACTGCTAGTGCCACAGATAGGCAAACTGTAGGAAACTTCTTGCATATGCTTAATGTTAGAAGAGCACATTCATGGTGTGCTTTTGTTTTGTTATCCTTTTGTAAATACAAGTACTCTGTACAACTGGGAGGATTTAAGGACTAATCAGGAAGATACGGTTCTTGGGAAAATAGTATTAACACATTATCTCCCAGTGAGCTTCTGGAAGTTCAAAACAACATAACTTCTCATGCCCATCTGTGTCAGAAGATACAAAGCCAAGGAAAGAATAGTTAATTGCTGACCCCATTATTTCTAAGGCATGTTACTAAGAATTATGCTGAAGTTAAGCTGCAGTGTACCTAACCCGCTTTTTCTTTTGTTTTCCTCTAGTCTGTTTCTGTCAAACTCTGTTGCAAGTTCCAACGCATAGGAAGAGATTTCTGTGCTTGTTAGAAAGCCTAGTGCCTGTGTTACAGCAAGATCCAGATTGATAGTACATACCTGAGATTAGTACCTGGCACTACACTCTGTTATTTAGCTTTTAAATCTTTTTGGCTAAGAATATAAACTGTGATTCAGTGGCTACAGAGTATTTGTTTTGAATTCTAAAAAACTTTGTAATTTGCATTTAGTGAAGTTCCTAATATTGGTATAAACAATTACATAGAAGTTAGGATAGTGCCAAATTAGGCACTAAATACAAATTGTTTAACAAATTTTTGTCTTTAGCATAAGTCTATCTTCTAGTTAAAGAAGTCTGAGGCATATAATGGAAGGCAGAATTGTGTTCTATATAAAGAGTTATACCATCCTGTAGGCTTAGGAAATTCCTACTTAGGGGAAAGTAGGAGAGTTAAGGTGATTACACCCCAAAGCCTAACAGCTTTTAAAAGCTTGCACTTCTGTGATGCGTTCCTATGCAGGAACATTTTCAGTCAAAGAGAATAAGCTACAAATGTTTTTTTACATAGCCACAGTCTGCCTCTTGGATGTACCTCAGCTTTCCTTCAGTAGAGGGACTGCCAACGTGAAGTTAGTAAGCTTTGAACTTCTTTTCTTCTCTGGTCTCAGATATCAATAATATGATAAATAATCTATGTAATAAGCCAACATGTTTGTGAAACTGAAGTTTGCTGAACCAAAACTTAAGTAACAAGATGTTTTGCAATCTAAGCATCTAGTTGTCAATTATGCGCCCTATAGTGGGACCTGCTAAACTCTTTAATGTGTTTTTTGCTTTACTAGGAAGGTGGCGAACATACCCAAGCGATGAAAGAAGAAGAACTAATTAGTCTAATAGATGATGTTTTAAGAGATGACGATAAGAACAATGATGGATACATTGACTATGCAGAATTTGCAAAATCACTGGAGTAAGGGTTTGTGAGAAGGTTCTTTCTCCTCTTAGCTGTGTGGAAATGTGACCCAGTATAATGTGATTCATTACTGTCTCATATCAACCTTTGTGCTGCAACATTCATGAGAAGGTGTATCAATTCCAAGTGATTTCATTTGAAAATTTTATGTGACTGGCTAACTTAGAGAAAGCCGTGTTTGACTAAATGTAGCTACATATTTGAATCTTGAAGCACAGGAACAGCAATAGCGCTCACACAGGCTACAGCTGACAAACTCTTTTGTGTGTGAATACTTAATAGATCCCAAATAATCTAAATTTTAGTTTTCTATCATTAGTTTATATATTTGCATACCTATTTTAAATGGATAAAATAGTTGGAAAGCCAGAGAACATGACCACATATTGTGAGTACTGTGAGGAGACATTTCCATATTTCATACTCATTTTCAAAGAAAATCTGCATATAAGTACAAGTGCTTGAAACAGCATTTGCAGCGAAAAATTTGAATGTGGTTTACACCTGAGCTCTATATTATACCACATGAACTTAAGCATTATCTTTGAAGAAACTGAGTATTTTCTTAAATTTATGTACTTTCTAGCATACCCTTATATTTTATATATGAATGTGTACGTTTCTCAATTTCTTCTCATCCTTCACAGATTTACTTTTTATAGTGTAGTATTTTGAATTTTTCTCTACTTTGAATGGTCTTTTTTAAAGAAAATTAAAATATTTTTACAACATTTATATGTTTATTAATGCTGTACAGCATTTTCTAGAGTAGCTTATGCCATCTCATTTTGAAGGTCATATTAACACTTAACTGGTTTAGTATAAAAGGTTCTGTTGCAATTGGTTCTTACAGTATTAGCCAGTGGGGTAATCTAAGTGAGAAAGTAATGCTGCCTTGCTGAGGTTTAGATTCCTATTCCTTGACACTTAAATTATGGTATTACTTTTAGAAAAATACAAGGTATTTCATAATTAAGAGTTTCAAGATACTTGAATGTCTGCAGATGAACATGGTCCTAGGAATGTTTTCGTTGTCTTCACTCAATACTTGATAAGTGCAGTAGCCTAAGGATATTAAAGTGATGTATTGCTGCTTTATTGATATGTGGTAACTATAAAGCATAGCCAAAATCTTAAATTGCATTTAATCATTATCCATGAATAGAGAATATAAATGTTAGCATATTTCTGTAAAATGTATAAAGAGCTATTTTCTTTACAAAATTATTCTTATACAAGAGAAATACATTTGTAAAAGAAATTATTTCTTTGGTTTAAATGTTTGTGCAATGAATACTGAGTGTCCGATTCTTTTTTTTTTTTTCTTGTAACAGCTGATTATTTTGACACTTTTTGTCAGGGTATTGCTTGTGCAGGCTATACAAGCAATAAAAGCTTGAGATTCATGCATTTTGGAGCCGGAATTGTAATGCAGGAAATCCTGAAAAGGAATGTACCTAGTTTTCTGTTGTATTTCTAAGCCTGGCTCCATTACTGGCAGTAATCTAAAAACTCCTCAAAAAAATCTAAATTCCTCAAAACATTTTTGTAATACCATTTATTAGGGTGATTAGTCTGGAGTAAATGTTGATTCAAAGGTAAGTATAGAAAATGCTGGGGCAGCAGGGAGGGGAAAGAAGATTAAGCTTCTCAGCTTTGAGCTTTTAAAGCAGGTTACCCCTAAACCTGTCAATTTTATGTGTTTATTCCATAAACTTCTGAGCATTGGATATATTTCAGGTAAAAGAAAAATTGGCATTTTTGCCCTATTCTGAAAAACCATGGTTTCCTTGTAAATTGGAGCGGCCAGAGAAGCTAGGAGCGGATCTTGGAGAATGAGCTATAAACCCTTAAGCAGTCCAGCAACTTTCTCAAACACTATGATGCACAGTAGAAGCTTTATATAAAAAATATAAATAAATACAGGTTATGTGGACAACCTTTTTTCAAACTATTTTCAACCTGATTTTAGTACAAGTCAAAACAACCTTAAATACAGAATTTACCTAAAACAGAAAAAATGTGAGTTGCATTTCACAATACATGAAGAAATACAAAATAACTGGTTTTGCTTTCCAAGAAAAAGAACAATTCAAGAAATGCTGTCCAAGCTGAAACCCGCAGCATCATGTCTTTACTCAGCCTCCTAAAACAATTAGGTGTATAAGACTGCTAGCTTACTAAACTTAAAGAATAAGTTTATGTGCTAGCTGTAGGTCACATAATACCCTAAACAAACTGGTATAGGTCATATGAAAATAAACACATATGTAAAATTATATATTTGTTTAATATATATAAAGTGGGTCTTTGCAACAGACTAACAAGACTGTTTTTGCTTCTGTAACGTAGTAGTCTCTCCGTTTAACGGAAGAAAAATAAAGCAAAAGAGGACTGGTTTTCTGAAGGTCAAGCACATCCTTTGCAGGTACAGAAAAGCAAAAGCCTGTTGTGTGTTTTACACTTCTTCCTAGTCTATGATTCTGGGAGAGAGTGTTGGATTTCCCTGCCCCAATTAGTGCAGAATACATCTGGCCTTACACTACTGTGAACTACGTATGGTTTTGTCAAAGGACTGAGATTGTAATCTTCTACCTCATGTATCAAATACAACATAGCAAGCAAGGAAAATATTTGAAAAGACTCCACTTCTTGAGCTGTTGAGAAACAGGATCTTTATGGGTCCTCTGAGACATACTTGGCCTATGGAAGAGAAAAATCTGTGCTGTTTATCCAGTGACCATTGGAATATTATTAGTCACAAGAACGACCCTCCAGAGGGGCTGCGAATTTGCAAAGATTTTAGAACCTTTTTTTAATAATTTTTCTTAATCCCCTAGGACCTCAAAATATCTTGAATTCTGTGCAGAATTATTAAAGGTTTACAAGTCCTGATTTCAGCTGAATACTGTTTTTACACAAGCAATTCACAAGAGCAGTAAAAGGAATTCAGGACTAAAGTCATAACTGGTGCAGCCACTAGATAGCGTGTTGACACTGCCCATTCCTTCCCCACAGCGTGCAGCTTGGAGCAACTGAGAACGGGGATTTCACTGTAGCATCACCCCTGCACGGATTATAGGCCTGCTCCTCTGCCTTCCAACGTTCCTATTAGGATGCCCCTGTTTTGATTAGTTTACAACTCCCACCAAATTTGATCATAGCTGAGATTGGATTACTGATATTTAACTTTCATCACTTAGAGTCTCCAAGTTTACCTGAAATGAGAGTAAACAAACTTCCATTTTAATATTACCAGTAAATATTACTAGGTAACAGGAAGCCCTTGCAGTGTAAGCACCAGACCTGGCCTCCCTGATTGATATCAGTAGTTTGATGGTGAGAGGATCCACTGAATGCTCACAACAGGCACTAACTTTGCTGTCAAACCTGAGATTTTATTGGTTTTGCATAGACATTGGTAAGAGCTTCTGTCACTGTTCTTATAAGGCATAGTTGCAGTATGGTCTGACCAGATATTTTTGCTCCAAGAGAAGCTTAGTGCTTTTTTTTTCCTTCCTCCCCTCATCCAATTGCAGTCTTGCTGTCTGCCCACCACCCCTTGAAACAGCTGCTTATCAATCACATTGTTAGTTTTTAGCAAATGAATTATATCAAGGGTCATTATGTCCCTTGGTCTATATCATTTATTACCACAAAGCGTCCAAGTCCTCATCATTTCAGCAGCACAGCTGCTCTGCTCACATGGAACGGGAGCTGTTACAAGGGCAGCTGCTAATGCCTTACAAAAGATTTTTCAGCAGTTACATTTTGATTCCTGTTCTTCATTCCAAGTTCTGAATCACATCCTAACCCTTCCAGCCAATACATACTCAAATTGTCACCATCTTCTTCAGCTGAGTGGCAGTTTTGTACTTAAATAGAGGGCAGCGTAGCATATGACTACAAAGTATACTGTCAGATAGGACATTTTATAAAAAATTGGTGCTGCACAGAATATAGTGTCAACTTCTGCCGCTTTATCCAAGCAAGTGACTGACAGCACTAGATTCAGAGAAGGCAGATGTCAATAAACTCAGACTGGGGAAGGAATATCTTATATGAAGCAAGTCTAAGGGAAAAGCAAGTTATGGAGAACTGTCAGTTTCTGCAAGACATGCTGTTAAGAGAGCAAGTGCAAAACTATACCAGTTCAGAGGATTGCAAGGAAGTTCAGGAGAAGTCAGCTAATTCACAACTTTTAAAATTGTCCTCAAGCAGAAGAGAGGATTATATCTGCTAAACAGAAACTAGGTCAGATAGATAACTGAGAATCCAGCACACTGCCCCGTTCATGTGTGTGTGTGTCTGTCTACCAACCATAAGGACAAAGCACAGAAGCTGCAACTAGCAACACTTATCAAAAGGAAAAGAAACAAGAATAGTTATAAGACGGAAACATAAAAGTTTGGGTCACAACTCAAAGACAGGGGACACTATCAGCAGAGGATATTAAATAGCTGAAGAGTTTAATGCCTTGTATTTTCCTTTTTTAATCCATCTTTACTAAAAAAGTCAACAGCAAGTAGACAAGTGCAATTAATACCAGGGATAAAGGCTTAGAATTTCAGCCTAAAGTATGGTAAACCTACTTAGAAAGTAATCAGCTAATTTAGATATTTTCAAATTGCCTAGGCCTGATTACCTTAGGAGACTTAAAGGGCAGTTGAAATGACGTCAGCATATCATCTTCTGGAGGCTGGATTACAAACTGGGCAGAATGAACTTAATACCTGCCTTTTTGTAAAGGAAATTTGTAATTTAGCAAACCTAATTTCAATCCCCAGGAAAGTTTTAGTGTACATCTGTTTCTTTTAGGAATAAGAAGGAAATGAGTAGCAGCTAATAATGGATTTGCCAAGAATAAACCCAGTCACACTAATTTGTCTGTCTATGGAAGGGTGAATGAACTTGTTATATAGGGAAAGCTACAGATATTATATAGGTTTCTTCTTTTTTTTTCTTTTTTCTTTTTTTTTCTTTTTTCTTTTTTTTTCTTTTTTCTTTTTTTTTCTTTTTTCTTTTTTTTTCTTTTTTCTTTTTTTTTCTTTTGTTTTTCTTAAAAAAACAAGGATTTCAACATTATTTCCTATAATATTTTCACAAACAAGCTAGTGAATCATGACCAAAATGGAACTGCTGTAGGAAAGGACTTGGGTCAAATCTGGTTAGATAATTGTATCTTCAGAGTCATTGTCGATAATATTTATCAAAATGCACATTTTGCATGGAATTCTGTGAGGCTTGGGCATGTATCTGGTTTTATTTGACATGTTCATTGAAGCCATGGATGATGTAATATGAAGAATGATTATTAAACTTGCAGATGGAGCTACAAAAGGCTGCAAGTACGATGGATGACACGATCAGAATTTAAAGTGGTCTTGAAGTCATCTAAAATGGATGGAATGCAATAGATCACAATGGCAAAGCCATGTGTTTTTTTCTCCCCCCACTCCTGCAGAAAAAGCAAAGATCACATTGAGGTGTCTAAAGAGCTTTCAAGATAATTGAAAGAGCCCTTCTGGTCCACTCCCCACTCATAAAGACTCACCTAGTAGACAGTGTCCTGCCTTTACTTTTTAAAAAAAAAAAAGGGACTAGTTGGAAAAAGGCCAGAGCAGATCAACAAGAATGAGCAGAATCCAGAACTGATGAGGACATGAGGAAAGACTGCAAGAACTGGGATATTTTTGCCTAAAGAGGAGACAACTGGGAAGAAAGGAGAAGAGAGGTTTAATAATAGTTTCCAAGCATGTAAAAAGCTCTTGTAGAGTAAGAAAATGATCTGTTCTAGATAAATTGATCAAAAAGACTAAAATTACAGAACTATAACCCAATATATATGAATTTCAGCTTTAGAGCTCTAGATTACACATTGAAGCTTAATGTCAAAGGCAAGATACCATAGCTTGCATTAATAAGACTATAATTTGCTTTCGTTTTGAAGCAGAAGGGTGGAATACAGCACTTTTCCAGATCCTCTCCAGTGAAAGCCTCTTTCTGAATCTATGACAGGTAGTATTTGTGCAGAGATGAGAGATCCCTCACCTCAGTCAAGGGCAGAGGGCTGCTAAAACACAGCCCAAGCTGTGTTCCAGGTCCTCATGAACCTGCAGTGATCGTAGTTTTCCTCTCAGATCACAAATCATCCTTAGAATCACAGAAGGCCTAAGGTTGGAAGGGACCTCTAGAGGTCATCAAGTCCAACCCCCCTGCACACACAGGGCCACCTAGAGCACGTGGCACAGGGCTGCATCCAAGCAGGTCTTGAAGATCTCCAGAGAAGGAGACTCCACAACCTCTCTGGGCAGCCTGTTCCAGTGCTCTGTCACCCTCACCGTCAAGAAGTTCTTCCTTAAGTTCCCGTGGAACTTTTTATGCTTCAGTTTATGGCCATTTCCTCTGGTTCTGTCAGTGGCCACCACTGAAAAGAGGCCAGCCCCATCCTCCTCATTGCCTCCCTTGAGGTACTTACAGACACAGATCAGGTCCCCTCTCAGCCTTCTCTTCTCCAGGCTGAACAGGCCCAGCTCCCTCAGCCTCTCCTCATAGGGCAGATGTTCCAGGCCCCTGGTCATCCTCGTGGCCCTGCGCTGGACTCTCTCCAGCAGCTCCACATCCCTCTTGTACTGTGGGGCCCAGAACTGGACACAGTGCTCCAGATGTGGCCTCACCAGGGCTGAGTAGAGGGGCAGGATCACCTCCCTCGACCTGCTGGAGACGCTCCTCTTAATGCACCCCAGGATCCCATTGGCCTTCTTGGCCACGAGGGCACACTGCTGCCTCATGGTCAACCTGTCGTCCACCGTGACGCCCAGGTCCTTCTCAGCAGAGCTGCTCTCCAGCAGGTCGGTCCCCAGCCTGTACTGGTGTCTGGGGTTATTTCTCCCCAGGTGCAGGACCGTGCACTTGGCCTTGTTGAATTTCATGAGGTTTCTCTCTGCCCAGTTGTCCAGTCTGTCCAGGTCCCTCTGGATGCTAGCGCAGCCCTCTGGGGGATCAGCTACTCCTCCCAGCTTCTTTCTCCCTACTGTATGCCTTTCTTCTCCTTGTAATCTCTCTAGATTCTTCTTGATCCAGACACATTTCAGTTTTCCCCTAGTCCATCTGGATATCAGTTTTACACCTCAGCTTCTTTCTTACCCCCATGTCACCTTCCCCTTGAAACTCCCTAAAAGCTTGTTTTTCAGTTCTGTTTTCCAGGCAGGCTTTCTGCTTCAGTCCCAGAGGATAACAGCCATCTGCACTTGCCCGAGGACAGTGGTGCCACATTCACTTCCTCTGCTGCAAGCTAGAGCAATCTACAACAGGGAATGTCCTTCTCAGTCCTGTCAAAACATGCTTCACTGCCAAGTGAAAGTGCAAAACATGACCACTTTTCTACCGAGTACGTTTAAACCGTGATCATTCAGAAATTAACAGATTAGATTATTAAAAAAGTAAAAATACTGTTAAGATATTTTTGGTTTTATTTTTACTGACCAGGTGACTAGTCAGAACAAAGGTCCGCCTAGGCCAACAGCTTGTCTCAGAAAGCAGCCAGAACAGATGCTGAGGCAAGAACAGAGAACGTCATACTCTCCACAGATACACTCACAGATTCAAGCAATTTGTAGGTCAGAAACTTAAGCAATAGCAAAACGGAGTCAGGGACTCAGTGAAGATCAAGGTTTAAATGGTAAGGCATGGTAATGCTATTGACCGAAAATCAGGTCTTATGAGACATGGCCAATGTCCCATGGTCACTGATATGGGCTTTACTGATGATGTTGCTACTCCACAACTTTCTGTATAAGCAAAAGGGATGATGCAGCATGTAAGCAGTTATCCCACAAGGCTGCATTAGTGCAGTGGTATAACACAACTATACCATTTCCAGATGTCACATTCTTCTTATTTAATGAGACTTTCAAAGTTGTCTAGCGATTTGCCTCTTCTTGGTCACACTTCAAGAAACATTCTAAAAATGACCCAAGTTTGAGAAAGCCTTAGGCATATGTTTTGAAATAAGTTCTGTTTAAGAATAACAACATTTGGCCTCTGAAAGTATTTTGTCATAAAAGCAGAAATAAGCCACAAAATATACATGCTGAAAAAATAATATTGACTTAAGTATCAATGTCTGTGGCTCACATCCATCAGCGTGACACATTGGCACAGATCATGGCAGGTATGATTTTTGTAACATTAGAATGAGACCTATGAGATCTGAATGCTGCTCCCTTTGGGAGACATCTCCAGGGATCATGGAGCATCATTGCTGCATGCTCCATGACCATGCAGCAATGCTGTCAGCCTCAGAAGGGATTGGATGTGAGGAAACACCCGGGTAAGAGTTTTGGACAGCAGAACATGGAGATAGGACTAGTTTTAGAGAAGGAATGTATATGTTTAGGATGCGTGTGGAGTTGTTTAGAAACTTTACACATGCCGTTATAAGTTTATGAGCACGTTGGCACTGACTAGTGGAATTAAGATCTCCAAAGAACACAAAGCACATTCAGACACACACACACAGAGGCATAAACTGCTTTCAGTAACCAAATAATTCTGTCACCAGACAGCCCAAAACTACTCTAAGGCACCACTTCTAGCCAAGACCAACAGATTTAAAATATTTTTGAATCTCTAGGCAAAGGAATTTTCAGGAAATGACAAGCCAAAAAGTCTTTAGGAAAATCTCCAAGCAGATGATCTCATTTTTTTTAAGCATCATATCTCTTAAACACCTTGTCCAGTTTCCTTCAGCTCTTCCAGAAAATCTATGCCAGAATAAGATTATGCCTGTGAAGTTTTAGGTGCATTGGGGCTTCAACAAAGGGAAGAATAAGAATAAAATCAAATATATCATAGAAACTTAAGTACCTCTGCAATTTACTGAATACAGTTCAGTTTGATCTCTATAACGCATGATCTTTCCACTGTAGAAAAATAAAAGGACTCTTTTATTTAGTCACCAAAGGAAAAGAACACCACCCACATATGAAGTCCTACCTATGAGAGAGGGAGACTTGGCAAGTTGCACACATTTTGCTTCCTCCTATTAGAAAATGTTTATAGGAGCCAGATTAATTTCCTAAGGTCTGGCTTAAGGATTTATGCCGAGTATTACACACTGTTGGCAGAGCAAGATGATGACAATTTCTGATTGCAGATGTGTCTCTGCCACAGACCTTATTAAAACTGCAGCAAGGTACTGACATAGCTAAGTACCTTTAAATTAGCCAGCTAAGGCACTGTTAACACCATTACAAAACATGGCACAACTGTAAAACCTGCTATAAAAGCGGAGTACAAAAAATATTTTTTTTTTCAGGCTATGGTGAGCACTGTGCTCCTGGAATTCTGTTACTAGCTGCACTCAAGCTATTTGGTTTAATTCAGGTATTTCAAAGCAAGTTCTAAATGTACTTTTCATCTGAAAGGTCTTGTGGTTAAATGGAAGTATCCTGGGAGAGTGTAAAATCTATCTCTAGACAGTTCCTAGATCCTACTAGGCCCCTTTTGGAAAACATAATACAAAAGGAGTTTTTAATTAAGATCTGATTTTGTTTTTCTGGCTTGCACCAATGGTTAGGGCAGAACTCCTCTAGGGACTTTAACAAAAGTCTTCTCAGATTCCTGTGGCAGCTACAAGTCCTTTCTAGGGTCTTGTAAAATTCCTTTAATAAAAATATTCATAGAAAAAAGGAAAGGGCTATATAGGCTGCAATACTTTGAACACAATTCCTCGAATCTGCAGTTAAATTGTCATCTGTGGATACTACTCCCATAAATACCACCTTATCCTCAAGGTCATTTCTTGTTCACTCAAACCTATCCCACTCCTGACTCTCACCCATGCAACCGATTTCTGGTCAGGTAACAGCCTCCCAGCCCAAGCACTCCACTTGGGGCAACTGAGTTCAGCTTGAAGGCTCCTCCTGTTGATTTCTCCAAGAGAGACATATTGGCAGAAGTGGAAAAAAGAAGTGGATTCAAAGGACCAAAGAAGAGACATTCTAAGGGCTACCAAGCTCATTCCACTCCAGGAGCTTTCAACCTCAGATTGCAGCTCCAGGTAGCATGGAGGTCTGAAAATCTGGTCCTGATGCCATTGGACAGGGAACACTGGTCTGCAATAAGGTAAATTTGACTGCAGCCAGGTAAAGATAAAGGGTAAGCTGAGGAGAGTTAATAGTAGACATACTACTCAAACCCGAGATGGACTTGGCCTTAAACCATTAGATACCACCCTCCCAAACTGCTCCCTGGTAATGTAATCTCAGTCTGCTCAAAACTACTTTGTCAACTACATGGGTTTTAATATGGGGCTAGGTACATCAAGGGATCAAAGTACAGTCTATTATAAGGTAAGAGCTGTTTTGATCACTCTGGAAAAGATAAGGAAAAGGTTAAAACAATCAAGAAAATCTACCAATTTGGGAACTTCATATACGGACTCCCTTGCACACTGATGTTACAAGCCCAGCATCACCTTAAGTGCTGACCTCTGGGGAGCTCTGAATGTTTTTGCTGGTTGCTCAAGAATGGAGAGGATCAAAGTTAGTCCCTGAAAATTTGCGTTCAAGTGACTTTTCAGGGAGCAGCGTGACACACAAGCTTGGAAATGCTGTGACTGCTCATGTAGGTCTTTCCACACACAAAAATTCAGTCTGTGGTGACACACAGCCTGGGAAATCTCAGCTCAGAAAACTAAAGTCTGGCAAAATTATGAACAGCCAAAAACTAAGCTTTCTAATGGAAAGTGTTAGACAGTTTTACTTATTGGACCACCATCATCTTCACAGCTAGAGAGTGATTTAATGTGTCAGTTATGTGAGCACTAGGAGCAATGAATAGGTCTTTGTATTTATTCACAGCAAGTACATATCCAGAATTGACATACGATGCTTTCTTTTTTGTCTGATAGAACACTGGATGGCTTAAAAAAAAAAAAAAATAGGGATTTGCACAAGGTTTTTCCAAAGCAAGACAATAATACATACAATCTACGTTCAGAAAGAGGAACTCCCAAGGTTGACTACAGGCGCTTTTCTGACTTAACACGACAATTTTCAGCTATACAACTTAAAAGCCTCCTATCAGCAGAGGAGCTCAGTTCTGCTCACCGTGGTGAGAGGTCTCACAGGTGAGAGGCAACCAGCCGTGCCTGCTGGCTGCACCCTCTTGGAAGCAGGGCAAACACCCCAGCACAGCTCAGCTGTGCCCACCAGCACAAGGCACTGAGGCTGCAGGGCTCTTCCACAGAGCCGTGCCACTTGCCACGTTGGCAGCCCAGAGTTTCTGTGCAACTGCGGTCCCAACATTGCAGCGTGGGGAGCAGAGCAAGGGCAAGGGCTGCTCAAGCCAGATGCCTCCTTTGCTCCTTCACACTGAGGCCATGAGCAGAGCTTCTCCGCTCCCTGTGTTGCTGCAGCAGTATAAAAGGGCTGCAGCATGGCCAGAAATTTATGTCATATTTTTACCTGGTGTAACTGAGAGCAGAATATGCTCTAGTGTATGTTCTAAATAAGCCTTTAAATAAAGCTGGTTACAGCTGAAGCTCTGCCAAGGTTATGGTGGACATAGTAGTCTGCTCTCTCCCAGAGCTAGAAACTGGCTGGGTTCAGTCACCTCTGGAGTACAGGGGCCAACACTGAGGTTTGCCAGCTGGTCAAGGTCACTTACTAGCTTGGCTCATCTAATCCTCAGGAAGCCTGTGACAGCTAGTCCTAAGCCAACCTCCCTTTTCATTGCCATAAATGCAAATGATAATGCACACCAATACAAGCAAAATGAGACTATTGTAAAGCTTCCAAGAATATTTCTAAACACTAGCCAAAAATGGTATGAAAAGTCTCGATCTGAGACAGATTACTACATGCCACCCTTCAACCCTTCCTGCCGGGACATGTGTAACTTCTAAATTCATCTGTTGGAACCAGTGTGAAAAAGCAGAGTCTGTAACTGGCCACACTTCAGCACATTCAATTTCAGTTTGCCATCATGCCTACAGATAGTTTCTGACATCCAAATGAATGTGGTCTATTTATTCTTCCTCTTACCTTTGTGATCAGTTATTTCTTATTACCGAGTCGCATTCTGGATGAAATGCTTAGACTTTACAAGCACACCCAGAACTCACTCAAACGTCATGGACTAATGATATTCTTGTCTTTTTGCTTTAACCTGTCCTTAAACATACACACTCCACTGTTAAGGGTAAGCTGATGGTGGGAGGAGGCACAGCAGGGCACAGACCTGTGGGGGTGACTGGGGGGTGGTGATACAAGACTGAAGATACAGGGGAGGGCTGCCTCCATCAGGCCTGTGCTGGGCAGGTGAGATTTCCATGGCTGTGGCAGGAAGGTCAGGCTCCCCAGCCATGCTACCACCATGGGTCCTGCCCCAGAGGGTAGGGTCACAGCCTGTGACCCATAGCCAGAGGAAGTGGGGAGATGTTTTCCACCTTCTCTTTATCTGCAAGTCAGGACCAGGTTTCTGGGAATGGAGGAAACACGATCCCCAATAACAAGCAGGGCACTTCTTGCCCACTACCACATCATGAAAGGTTTCAATGCTGTTGCTCATCACTACTAGAAAGCAGCCTATTTCCCTAGTACAGGGCTGTCAGGGCTGACTCCCACTTTGCTTTTCTGGCTTCTGGAAAAGAAGCCATTGACATGCTGGGTAACCATGCACTGCAAATAAGTACTTAAATCCATCCTTAGTCAATGAAATGAGAAGTATGAAGTGCTTAGAGTTAAGAGAGTGTTTAAGTGCTTCACTGGCCAGCTTGAACCTTGATCTGAAGCTGTTGTCAGAGGATGGAAGTGAGAGGTGGCAGCCGTGTTCACCTGCAGCCATTACTTCTGGAGACACAGAACATGAGCAAGACCAGCTGAACCTGGGAACCAGCAGACCAGAGAAGCTAGGCTAGGACACTTGACAAGGACAGCATTTGCTATTTAAGAATTATGGAGAAAGACCCTGCAGTACTGGTTCAAGACCCTTTGCAGCTAGCTGCAAAGATGCAAGTAACTTCAAGCAGTTAATAGGTTCATTGAACAACCATCAGCTCAGCTAATTAGGTAGAAAGTACCAGCATCTTGGTATATTTTCCCCTTTTGTTAGATGGCTCCCAGAAGTCATGCATGATTTCCATGAGGTGAGATAACAAGCTGTCAGTCACAGGAAGCCTGAAGTGAACCATGCAGATAATCAACACAGCCTGAAAACAAGAAACATGCCAAACTGCAAACCCAATTTCTTTCTTTCTTTAAAAAGAAAATGAGAAAGTCATTTGAACAAGCAAGCTTTAGCTTACAAGTAATATTCTAGTCAACAATAAAATAGAAGAGTATGTGTGTGATTCTGGAGTGATTTTGGTGGGAAACATGCAGAAATTAACCCTTGATATGAACTTGTCCACTGGCAGTACATGCTTTCTAGGATCAAAAATTATACCCTCAGCTCATCTTCTTTCCAGTACACACAAATTAAGGAATACAAGAAGAGAGAGCAAATGCCAATCACCAAGAAAATAAATAATAGAAGAACTGTATAGAGCACTTTTATGTGTTATATCAGATGTTTCTATTCTCAAAAAACACATATTTACTCAGAGTATTTTTACACATAGTGTATCCTTTGGGCAGTGGTGTCTGTGAGTGTCTATTCCTATGGAAGGAGTTAGGTCTGTGGTCACTGACAGAGCATTGATGGTGACCTCAGAGAATGTTATAGCCCTAACACCAGAGAAACCCCAGGACTACCTGAAAACACACGATCTGTAGAGTTAGAGGCAGGCAGGGAAGACAGGGACGCCTCTGGTTGTTCTGGGGTAAATCCACTAATGCTGGTAGAAGGAGGACATAAATTCCATGACCCTAATTGATGTGGTAGCATCATTGTGAACAGGGAGAACGTTATTAACAATGAATAGTCCTTACAGCATGTCCAGCTCCAGCAGTGCAGAGGAACGGGGCCCAGCTTGAGTCAGGTGTTCTCTTCATCTCCACTTTCCTTCTCATCCCGCTCCAGGACTGTTCACGATAGCACTCCAAAAAAGGGGGGAAAGAGGAGGTTGGAAAACTGAGGCTAGCATTGCCATTTCAGCAAATTATTTGCCTCAGAGAGGATCAGAAACCAAAGTTTATTTGGGTGCAATACTCTGTGTGAGGCCACACTTTATTTATTTATTTATTTATTGTTTTCAGCAGTGAGAGTCAAGAAATTGTCAGCAAGTGACAGTTGGGGTTGCTGGGCTTTTGTGGTTTTTTATTTTTCTCCCCTCGGTGATTTGAGCCAACTGTTACTTCATGCATATGGAATACACAAATTCTAGCCTTTCCTCACTGGTGTGAAGTAAGACTTTGGCACATTTTGAAAACAACAAGCAGAAATTAAACTTGCTCTCTCCCATCTTTAATGTCAGTACCCACCAGTAATTATTTGGAGAATTAAACACAGTCATCTTGCCGTCACCTTAATTCTCCACATTAAAAAGGGATTACATAACAAATTAGCTCAATTTAGTCTACCTTCCAGGGACTTGCCTAGTGGTTCACTCTTCTTTATTGAATTAACAGTTGAAGAAGCTCTTGGCTTTCAGACACGCTCTGAAATCCTTCCCAACTTCAGGCCACCGGAGCTACGAATTGCTGAAGTGCTTATTGCTCTGGAGCCACCTCCATGGTGTCTGGAGAGCATGAACTCCAGCTGACCCACCGGGCAGCAAAAACACACCGACAGACACAAGTAATCCTATCTTCTGACATTCCCCTTCCACTTTAGGAAAGAAGTAATCCTCCATTCACCAGGGTCACAGAGTCTTTAGACCCTTTCCTGTGCTTGTTTAAATATAGCCCTGTTACACCGGGTTCAGGTTTGGGGGACGTCACAACGGAGTCTGGGTTAATTCTTTGTCTGGTAACGGCTTAACACGAAGTAGCAGTTGCTAAGTGCGGCTAGATGCCTTTCCACCACTCGCGTAGGGACATCTCCATTGCCTTCAGCAGCGGAGATGTCCGCTGACAAGAAGGATAAGTTGCAAACACACAGCACAGAGCAGCTGTCACCCTTGGCTGACAGTACCTCCAAGAACTAGCGCTTCTTTCATACCATGTTACACAGGCAGAAGCCTATGGATTACCAGTCACACGAAGATCTGATTCAACACTCATTGCACTCAGATCTTATTTTTTTTTTTCTTACTGCCTTTATACACTTTAGATCAAAACACTAACTTTGAGTATTTCAAAGTTTAAGGTTAAAAAACAAACAAACAAAAACTTATTTTCTGCCTTTTTGGTTTTTAGCTCAAAGAAGTCTGTTGTTACTACACTAGATTTGGTTGCTAACTGTCTTGTGAATCAGTACAGAAAGAGCAGCATCCTTTGGCTTCCCACCCTTCTCTTCCTTCAACTTTTCCCTTGAGAGTACAAAAACAATTGCTCCAGAGATGCCCCTTAAATACACACGGGAATTGCAAACCCATGTTTTACTACGCTAGAACAAGATAAATACATTAACACGTCCAATGTCAGCTTATACCGAGATTTGCAAATATTATATATAATTCTAATTTTAAGCAATAATTCACAAGTTTCTTATTAAAAACACACACACAGGCAGCTATTTTGAAGAAATATGTATGGTGAAAACAAAAGAAAGATAAAAAGGAAATTGCATTTTTCCAATATTAGAAAGTAAATCTGATCTCCTGGAAAGCAAGCTCTGCTTGGACTGACTCATGTTTTTGCAGATGCTGCTTAAGTGCTTTTGTTGGCCAGAAATGCAGGGTAACAGATCTCACCCATTTACCCCCCTTACATCTACACCCGTGAGGGATGGGTGTCCTCCCTCATCATGCTTGCACTGCAAAAGTCCAAAGGAGGACTTGGGGCAGCTCTGAGCAGTGCCTGCCGAAGGGGATTTCACAGTGCAGAGGTACTAGCAGGTGCCTCATCTGGGACATGAGAGATCAGGTAGGTGATCACAGACGGCCACTGGTGGCCAGGAGTGACCAGGAGTGAAGGTGTCCGTACATCACGGACATACCACTTCACTAGGCAAGAGGGACTCTCAGCACACGGCTGTGCGCATGGCTATGGCTCATTACAGAATGGAGTCCAAAGAAAGCAGGAAACATAATCCTGTTTTCAGAGTTACCGATATTCACAACTACCGAGCGCAACAAATCGCAGGTGTTCTATTAACTCTGATTTCTACAAGGAACAGTTCTTAACTGGCAGACTCTGGAGAGGACCACAGTTGCTTTAAAACTCTTCCTAGTTTTGACTTTCATCTTTGTTTGCTGTACACTGCATATCCTTTTTGCCCATCCAGTCACCACCACGTGCCCTAACCCACATTGCTTGGAGAGAGCTCAACTAGGGAAGATTCAGACCCGTTTTCAGGACTGCCAGTTCCCTGAGGCTTTGCCACCCCAGCTGTAAAAGAAATCATGTTATCCACTCACACAATTAATTAGTAGCGTCCAAGTGACACTAACGCTTCCCTTAAAAAAAATACATCTTTCTATAAAGGGATTTTTAAATAAACACCTGATTCTGTTGTACGCTTTGTTGTATTCCCAACAGCTCATGGCTCAAGAACAGGTAAACATTCTGATGAGGAAAACAATTGTACCATGCTCCAGAATTCATAAGTCAGTTATTAATGTCACCCCCAAAAAGGAACTCATTGGTCATTCAATTTCATACAGTTATTAGACAATTAAGTAATATTTCATCTGAAGTTGTTCATAAGAAGCAGAAGTTACACACAAACATGCAAGCTGAGATGGAAGCTCTATTACTTGACAAAGAAGTGAAGGTTGACTAGATAGGTTGAATAAATCAGGAAAACAAAATAGGAAGAAAAACAAAACAAAAAGAACACACACACACAAATACAACCTTCAAGAGACAAATGGGCATCACTACCATATAAAGTAAATGGGATGCCTTGTAGGCATGACCAGGAAAGAAAAGTCTACTTCTATAGAAGCAGGAAGTGAACCTGCAAAAAAAAATACTCAATGATTTGAGTCTTTTTTTCCCCTATTTTATACTCTTTGAGGGTCCTACACTGATGGTTCAAATATCTCCAGTTCTGTAGTGATTTAACCTGATCTATATGTAACATCCCATTGGTGATGTGAATTACATGCTCCCCTGTGCCAATACACACAGCTTTAGTTCAAAGTGCAGCAGCTTGTACTTTTCCATCTAGCACCTTTGGTTTGGTCCCCAGTGTCAGGCAGGACTGTTATACTGAAATATAATATTGCAAATATTACATTTAAAGTGTCTCCTGTTCTATAAAATGTGCTAGTTCTATAAAAGTGAAACTGCTGGAGTTCTAATAACTCAGCAGGAGGCAAAACAAGCACATATTGGCACTTGTTGCAGCATATTTCTGACCTTTAATTTTAGTCCAGTAATGTGGACTGAGGGAACTGCATCAGCAAGTTCATATACCCCCCCAAAAAGTAAAAGTCACTCCTACATAGAAGTTAGAAGTTACATAGAAATCAAAACACCACAAAAAGGGGGAGGGAAAACAAAAACAACAAAAAGAAACACCCTCTGAACTCTCTTTGATGAGCAAAGATCACCCCTCATCAGCCACACCATTCTGCAAAGTGGAAGCAAACCCCTGCAACTTCAGAATGTGGCTTTTATGCAACCAACTCAAAAAGCTGACAAAAGAAAAGACCATGCAAAGTAGCTATGTATTAATGCATCTTTCTCAGAGATATCTCCAATACTCTTCCTTCTCACTCACCCCCAAGAAAAAATAATTTTAAAAATGGGTTAATTACTCACTTTATTTCCTGGTATGAGTTGCTTTAGAAGAGGGAAGAAACAGGAGGGAAAGGAATAAAGGTGAAAATTCCATCACTAAAGCACTGAAGAACTTCTCCAAGAGCATATATAGAGAGACTTCATGCAAGTTTCTCACATTAATCCTGTTAGAACTTGTGTCTCAGGGCTCCTGAGTCAAAGTCTATAGGATGGCTGCAAAAATGCAGTAGTTATCACCAGAATAGCCAAAGACTATGAGAGCACATAGGAATAAAAACAAAAAGAGAATAACAAGACAAGCTGTAAGAGCAATCTATTCAGAAAGAAGACAAGGCCACTGAAAAAGTGAAGACAAGAAACCTCTAAAAAGTCATAAAGTACTGAAAAATTTTTCCACAAGTGTTTCCTCCAGTGCAATATGTTCCTAGTTCCTCCATTCTCCAGCAATTCCATTTCCATAGGGATTAGCATCTGACTTGACACATCTAGTTTACAGAAGCTCATAATATTTCTTTACTATAACAGCATGCAGACAATAATGGTTTATGGATTTTACAGGGGTATTTTATTTTTCCACAGAAGCCAATAAAGTCATGCCAGCAGAAAACGTGGTTTTACGTTCACATAAAATATTGTATCCCAAGAAGCAACAGAAACTCTAATCAGGCAGCATCCTTTTATATTGTTACAAACTGCAATTAAACTGCTGAGACTGAAAAGCCATACCAGATTTTGACTGAAAGACATGTCATTAAGTTTGAGTTGTTTACATGTAATGCAACATGACAGGAGTTGGTGCAGAGATGAGAGAAAATGAGCTATTTGAAGTTAACTGCTTGCAGCCCTGTTCTTCACTTGTTTTTAGGCTTCAGAGCATTGGCAGGGCTGTCTTCATGGAGTCATGTAGGAGTTGTGAGAGCATTTCCCATGTTGAGTCATTCCTTAAGGAATGCTCAGTAAATACCCATCGTGCCTCCGGGTGCTCATGCCTGAGAGGGAGGAAGTCTCCACCAACATCCTCCATTTCAAACAAGACTAAACAGGAAGTCTAAAAAGTGAAAATCATGACTTACTCCAAGCAGCAGAGGACACAAGTAGCACAAGTCATACCTCATTGGCAGTCGCCATCCCACATCCTTTCCTCAGGGAACTGCTGAGCAGCTGGTGGAAAAGCAGAAGCCAGGAGCCACAGGGTTCACAAGTGCAGGAACCGGAGAGATTGTGCAGAATGGCAAAAAGGAGAAGCCCCAAAATCTCAAAGGAGAAGCACAGAAAAAGATCTGCAACCCTGTTCAGGCAGTGACATAACAACATTCATTTACAGGGACAAGACAAATATAGTATCAATCCTCTCTACTCAGGCCTGGGTTAAATTAGTGTAGATATAACCCATGTGGGAAAACTACTTCAGCTGTGCATACTTTTTTTTTTTTTTTTTTTTTTTTTAATTTTAGCCCTATTTAGCTAGGCAATTAGTTAGTCATGAAGGAAGGCAGTCTTTTGCCTCTGAAAGCCAGGATCAGTTAGATTTCCGATGTGACTATGCTTGAATACATGCACTTTAAAAGTCAAAAAACAAAACTCAAAACCCTAAAAAACAGAAAGCACTTAAAAAGAGCATAGTGTTTGTTTACTTGTGTGCATTTGTTTATATTAAAGCTCCTACTTATTTCTTTTGAACCAATCTTCTGATCTGGAGAAGAAGCAGAAGCATGGAAAGATCTGAGATAAGGTTTAGACTGAAAATGACTATGATCTTGCATGCCAATTGAGCATACCTCTGATAGTACCGAGGATCAAAGGGCAGCAACTTCTGTCACTTTACATTTCAAATTCAGTGCTTGAAACACTGAGGACCCCATAATTGCCAGGCACCTTGAAAATTTTCGTGGAAATAGTTTTCTGTGATAGTCGTGTGCTCTCTTTCTCCAGAGAAGAGCCTCTTCATCATCTGAGAAAGTATCTGGTGATGGGGAGAGAAGGAGAAAAACTTGTGAGATTAAGAAGGCAACTGGAAAAACTGATTTCTTTTTCAATGATTTAATGTGCTCATGGGAGACAAAAAAAAAAAAAAAAACTACTGTAAGCCAGGGATTCAGATCTACCTATTTTGGTAGAGGAAAAATAATATTGCTAGTGCTTTTTAAAAAAAGAAGAAGAAAGAAAAAACAAGTCTTAAAGCAGACACTGTCACTTCTCCCATGGTTCCATTGATGAGTCCCATTTTCCTGGCAAATCTCCCTGGCACCAGCAGGCATGCAAGGACACCGTGGTGTCTGGCAGGAACCTGGCACCAAGGGACAATGGCCACTTGCTTTGGGGGGAAGGGGAAGTGAGGGGGGCCTGGGCAGCACCATGGTGCCACCTCCTCACCGGTGGGTGCCCGCGAACCTCCAAGGAGCTGGGCTCATCTGAGGCCTGCTGCAGGGATAGGACAACATGCCTCACCGTGTTTGTTTTCATTGGTTGTTTTTGGAGAATTGGATTTTCTCGTAGATTGACGTTTATTTACAGCTATTGACGCACTTGTCTCGTCATCCTTGGGCAAGGCGCTCCGAGCACACAGGTGTCTTTCACTGGAAATGGACCCACCCATGTGGAATAAACACAGAAAACAAGAGAGAATCACAGAAAGAAAGACAAACCACAGAGAAAAGGTCTTATTCATCTCTAAAACAAGTGTCACTGGACTAGTTAATTAGATCTGCAAGAGACTGAAAACACCTCTGAAACGATCGTCTTCACCATGTCTGAGACACTGAAGGAAAACAGGTTCAGTAAGCTAATGGAAAAATTAATAAAAGAAGAGCTTCAAATGCTACTCTTGTTTCCCCCGCCAAGTCATCTTGCTGTTTGACTGATCTGAGTTACAGCAACTGGACCTCCAAGTATAAACCCCGCATGGCTAGTTTTTGTGTTGGCTTTGAAGCTTGAGTCCAAGAAGTGGAGATCAGATAATTTATATGGCACATCGAAGCTTTGCTGTAGAGATAACTTCATGAAAACCTGAACCTCTGGCCAGCACCCGCATCTGGTCTCTTTACCCAGATTATACGAGAGAGGCCGAAGGATTAGGACACAGCCTAGATGAGTGCACTAAATTGGGTCATTCAGCCCCAACATTAAGACTGGTAGTGATTATGTATCAGTTTATTTTATTAATGGAGGCAGTTACCTCTTTAATAGGACTCAGAGGAAGATGTTTCTGCTGGGAAAAAAATGGGAATTAAAAATTCTTTTTAATTCTTATTCTCTCCTCCCTTCTCGTGTATCTGAAATGGCTGAAAACCAGTGGCTTCTGAAAATGTAACTTCTAGTGCTTTCTTAAAACAAAAAACAAACAAACAAATTTAAAAAAAAAGAAGGAAAATGGAAGGAAGGAAAATGGAAGGAAGGAAGGAAGCAAGGAAGGAAGGAAGGAAGGAAGAAAGGGAGGAAGGAAGGAAGGAGGGAAGGGAAGGAACGGAAGGAAAGGAAGGAAGACTTTGAAAACTTGGACCATACACAATATTGTGAAAACTCTTTTCTCTAAATAGTTCCTCGAACGAATGGAATAATGAAAGGAAACAGTAAATTGAACCAAATCTATCCCATGCTAATTATGTTGCCTTTTCTCCCTTAAGAGACAGCGTTGGATATATGGCAGAATAAAAACTGCTGAAAATTAAAATGTGCTGCAAAACTGGAATGTTGCTAGTTTCTGCTTAATGTTTAGCCTTTCACTTGCAAGCTGGGAATAGATGGCAGTTCGTGTAGGAAACACCGCATCTTTGCCAGGCTACGCCTGACAAGAGTAATCAAACAGACTGCACACAGCGCACACACATGCACGTGCTCATGCCAAGACAAGAAAGTGCTTTTGGGGGACAAACATATAACCAGCTGCTGCAGGCATCTGAGGCACTGTTGTTGGTACCACCAAACTCTTTCCGATGCATCTCCATGAAATTCTGTACTCTAAATCTGACTGAAATGTGGCCTTTTGTCAAAACTAAAGTACCCCTGCCCCTCTGCTAGTGGTATTTCTCCAGCTAAATAATAACCCCACTTCTTAAGAAGCTGTTACATGTAGTACTTCAGATGGTTACTGAAATGCATGCTTACAGTTAAGCTTTATACTTGAAGCAGTTGCTCTCAATTTGATGAACTATATGACATACCGACATCACAGATATGGTATGAATTATGGACATGGTATGAATTATTATCCCCCGCACAGAGAGCAATCGAAGTATCAGATCTGTTCCCTAAATTTTGCTTTCCAGCAGAGACTATTGACATAAACAGTAATTCAGCAATTCATCTACTGCAAGGCAGAATATTATCATTGCGATGAAGAACCAACAATGTTCTCTACCAGAGCATCCCTCAACAACAGGGAGTAGCGCAAAGCAGTTGCTTGATCCATCTGGCTGCTCATTTGCTTGAAGTTTCTTCTCTGCGGACCAAGTCTTGGATGGGGGGACTGGAGACTCTGGAAGTTTGTGTCAGAGTACGCATAAAAAGGTAGCTTTCAAGGGAAGCAGCCTTCTGCTAGGTTTCAAAGCATCATAAGAGGGTAAAAGTCCTCAACTGTCAATACTGGACAGGATAAATACGAGCATTTCTTAGTGATATGAGTAAGCAAATCATTTCTTGCCCCACAGAGTCTTTAAGCTTGCAGCTGTCAGGTTCCCGATAAAATCTGACATACAGTTATGAAACGTACTAAATTCATCAGTGATTCCAGCCTAGTCATGCGCCATCTTCATGCACCAGGTCCTTCAGTATTCAGCTGTGAGGTCTAAATTCATTAGAATCACAGGAATAATCTAGCAATCATCAGAATAATTCAGGTTGGAAGACGTCTCCGTAGGTTATCTGGGCCAACCACTTGCATAGAGCAGAGCTCACTGAAGTCAGGCTGTTCAGGACCCTGTCTAGTTGAATTTTGGGTACCCCCAAGGTTGGACATCATGTATTTTCTCCAGGTACCTGTCCAACCCTCTAGTGCTGCCCCATCCACAATGAGAAAAAAATCCTAATACATAATCAAAATTTCCTCCATTGCAATAGGTACGTCTTGCTCCTTGTCCTATCAGCACATGATTTTGAGAAAAATCTGTTTCTATATTTTTATAGAGCCTTGTTCATATTATTACTAGCCTAAGTCTCCTCACATGTTTCTTCCACAAACTACTCCATCTCCAAAACGCTCACTCAGGATGGCCAAATTCCTCGTTACCATCCTTCATCTTGATTTGTACTATTCTCTTACCCCTCGTGATGGTAGCCATGCTCTCTTCATTGGAATTTATCACAAAAGGTGATAGTCCACACCTAGTCCACATCTTAAAGTCTTCCTCCCACTGTAAAGAATCCAGGCAACCAACAGCACTCCACAACTCAGTGAGCTTTTCAGAACAGACATGACTAATCATTTGGGCAACAGCATCCAAAGTTCCTCGACCCATAAAGTTCAGGCCAGACTTAATAAACTCCTTGGCAGAAGAGGATGCATTGTCCTCTTAATATTCTCTCTCCCAGGCACTTCAAATTCACTCTTTTCTCTCTTTCTTGCTTTGTAAACAGCTCCTCAGCCTATGTTTCCTGGGCAGCTCACACCATCAGAAATTCTTTTCCAAAGCCAAAACTCTTTTGATGAGTCTATCTTTGCTGGAGGCAAAAGAGTACAGCCCTCATCGAGACCGAAAGGCCATTCTGCACCACATTAGATCAAACACTTAAAAATATCCCCATGTCTTCTTGTCTTTCGGCCTAAGATGACTCTTCAAGAGGCCTATATAGAGGTGAGGAGACAAGACCAAGCCCTGAGATATGAAGCCATTACTGAATATGCTCTCATTCTACTTATTACCATTCCAGGCATGATCAGGTTTTGATGTTCTTAATAGAGAATGCATAGGTATCAGGAAAATTTGTCTGTGATGAAGTTAGCAGGATGGAGTATATATGTCCTTCAGTAAAGAGCTGCTGCACTAATCTACACTTAGATTGAAATGTTGTGTCTAACAAATTCAGGCCTAGGCCAGATATCAATAAGATGTGAGATAAACACTATCTACCCAAAGGTCCTCTACTAATCACTGTATCACAGGCTCGCTCTGTATCTCCAAGCCACTAAGTTTACATTCACCTACTTTGGATTATTTTACACAGTCACTACATATTTTAAAAATAAATTTTTATGATCTAAAATCAGATTTTTCCACTTTCTAGTTTTCCAGACTAGCTGAACCCATAGTTTGGGACCAGAAGAAAAAGACTTATTTGTTTTCTAATGCTTCCTTAGATAAATAACTGAAATACTTTTCTTTGTTATGTGTTGCAGCTGGGACTTGATGGCAGCAATCTTCAGCTCATTATTACTGGAAGTAATGTCTATAAGTCAAAGCTTGCATTAAAACCCTAAGAGTGCTTCCATGTTGCAGAAGCTCAGGAAAAGAAGTGGTTGGTTTAGTTTGATTTACACATGTGTCCAAGGAGCAGCTGCTAAGGACAAGCACTGCGACTTTTTGAGAGAAAGTAGCATGTTTCTCTGCTTTCTTGGAGGTTCAGACTTAACGGGCTCTTACAGAGCGCCTGACCTGAACTGGGCCAGCAAATCCCTTTCTTCTAACTCTACTGGGGACCAACTAAGATGACCCTGTGTCCCATGATTTCCTTGATCACTGATATCGATTCTGGTTCTGACTGCTACCCTAGGCAGAGGAGGCATCTCTCTAGGAAAAAGAAATCTGAGGGAAGAGGATATTCAATACTGGAGAATGCTAAGACCTTCCTATCCCATAACCCATGTTCTGCTGAGAAACTCGTAGTGGTGTCATGATGTTACACTGGTGACACATCTGCCCCTCACTGGGGAGCACTGTTTCTTCTTGGAGTCTCTGCTTCCTGCCTAAAGAGAAGATGCATCACAACTTTTTGTCACTTATTCAGGGAAACATTATTATTCCTTTTATATGAAACACTGCTTATATGCTTTATATGAAACACAGACTTAAACAAACTACATTAGAAACTAATGGGAAATACTCAGAAAGATGAAATGCACAATCCCACCAATTAAAAATGAATCCTCTTCCCCCAATCTTACATTTAAGTGAACAAGTATATTAAAACTTGTTTTTAACTTGTAAAAACTGGCAAGCATAGCCAGCCCTAAGCAATCACAGAGCAATAAAATAGCAGCCATAAAAAACAGATTGGATACCATGAGATAAACTTCTGCACATCAATTTACACAATTAATAACTGCCAAAATAATTGCAATTCACTCAGGAGTTGGAACCAAACTGTAAATCAGACCCAAGCAATGTGTTAAATAACAAATACAAATTTTAATACAGAATTGCTGTGTGTGGCATTAGTAATTGTAAGGAGTGTTGTAAATACAGATGCTTGTACGCAGTGTTGTTTGCAGTACTATTTACACAGCACAGCATACACTAATGGTTTGTCCCCAGCAGTGTTACCTATTGTGGTATTTATTCCCAAGGTAGCATGTTGGTATGATTTCTGGATTTACATACTTTGCCTGTTGTTCAGCGAACTTCTGCCATGTCTTTTGATGAGCAACCTGTACATGAATAGCAGCCCTTGTATGATTCATACCAGAAATAGAAGCTTTTTCAGGCTGTAGCAGTGAATCTCTGTGATGGCAGGGTGCTCCCAGGTACTGCTGTTCATTATGGCAAAGCAAAAATGTGATTCCTGTTTGCAAACCATGATCATAGGGCCTTGATAGAGGTAGCTGTAAAGGTGTTACTTAAGTGAAATAGTCAGGGCTTGCCCCAGAAGAGAAGGAAGCTGTTGCATCCAAGGCAGGGATGCAGTTTGCTGTCACGGCCCTTAGCTCTAGTGAGCAGATCAAACAAGGTGAGGTGAGGGTCATGCCTATTTCCCTCTGCTCTTCTCTTCTTGCTTCTGGAAGATGTGTGTTACTGACTCCCTGTGTTCTCACAGAACAGTGTGCAGAGCCATACTTATCTATGGGCTCTCTACCCAAGCTATCCCATAGCCGTGGATGTAGCTCTGGAAAATGGTGCAGAAATTAATTTTGTCATCACACTCAGCTTGAGTGGGAAACTCCTTTCTCCTTGCTATCCCATATAACCCTCACCCAGAACAGGGCTGAGGTTTAGTGGATTTCTTGCGGCTCTGTGTTTGGGATAACTGCTCTGCAAAAAGCTAAGTCCCACAGCACATGCAGTATTCATACACCATGAGAGTCTTCCTTCGGCTTCACTGAGCTTTGGGCCAAGCTTCGTAGCATCTTAAGCTTCCCACACTCTCAGGCCTTATCATCACTGGCCTCTCTACATGCCTCCAAGGGGCCTAGTAGGCTCCAAACAGGATTTCAATTAGCTCCATCTCTGCCTTAAGTCATCAGTTCATCTAATAATGTTTTCAGTAAGGTCTGGTACACATTTGCTCATCTATACTGCATCTCACACCTCAGCCTAGAGATTTCTATATTTATCTTGCCTTGGTTTACAGGGAGGACAGAAGGAGACTGTAAGTAGTTCTTGACTTATCAGGCCTGGGCTCCTGCTATGGAAAAGAGTGACTGGCTGTTTTGAAACCAAATTGCAGAGCAACATTACGTACAGACCACCACATGCAAAAACGTATAACATAATATGGCTGAAATACAGGTTTATATTTTATCTAATTGTAAGGTTCATGTCCATGGCAAACCAGGGAATGCATCTCTATCATATTTTCATGCTGAAAATAGGAATAGGTAGAACACTTCGATTGTACTTATAGTGAGTTATGCCTTGTGCAGCCCATACAATAATCTGTATTCCAGGTGAAATCTATGCAGTATAGCTGAGGGCCTCAAGCACTCATACCACCTTTCTTTCCTTTGGCTGGCTGCATTATACTACCTTGTTATTTTGCCTTTATTTAATAGATTTTTTAAAACACTTATTTGGACTGCTATCAAGTATCCTTTAAGACTCCCACAGATGGAAAAGCAGATGCATTGTAACCATCTGGGCCCAGAACTATGATTAACTTTCAAGTTAATATCGCTGCAAGAATGGGCTGCATATTAGAGACACTTCCTCCATTTCAACCAGGAAAAAAACAAAACTAGGTTTAAAAGTGGCCTTCAGATTTGGGTGCCCAGCAGGATAATCTTCTTAGATATGCCAAATCATGGTATTTCAGGAAGTTTGGTAGCTGATAGACTCCTGAACCAATATTTTTCCTCACCATCACCAACAGCTCGAAGTTGCTTTTAGAACTCTTACGCAAGTACCTCTTCATTGCAGCAAAGGCATTGTGTCAAAATCACAGCGGATTTTGTCCAGTTTTAGCCTACCTTTCCAGTGGGGAGGGTGGGGGCTATAGTGGCTATTTTGGTCGTGTTTCACCTGCATTTTTCAGTTCAGTTGATTTGGTTTGCTCATTCAGATTATGAAGGAACGAAGCTAAAACGGGCAGCCAGGCCAGTCAGAGAGCTACGGATGGGTAACTGTTCCTCATCCATGTGGGAACTTCTGTGACCGACCAGTGAGCCCTGCAATGCAAGGAGGCTCACAGGACAAGGTATCCCAGGAAGCTCAACAGCCGTGTAGGATGTGACTCCTTAGTCATAGCTGCTGTGCACAGACCTGGCTTCATCTCAACACAAAGCGGACTAGAGGGTGACCTTTACTTTAAATAAGACACCCATAGCTATTAATTGGACCAGGCATAGGTGTTGCTCCTGGAGATAGCCCAGCAGCAGAGGTGTAGATGCATCTCAGCCCAACACAGAGTATGAAACCTAAACAACTTCCAAAGGAATTCTGTAGAGAGCAACTTCAAGTGAACTGGCTTCAACTCATGCACTTCTTCCCAGCATTTGGGGTTACCCCATGGTGGGATGTTGAGCGTATTATAGAGACTAGTAATTGAAATCATGTTGGTGTTGTGATTGAACTGTATGTTGCAATTACTATACTCTGCTAATTGTGTACACTTGTACTGTGATTTCAGTATACTGCTGCATCACTCTGCTAAATCAAAAAATTCTGGGCAACATCATGTATCTTCCAAGTAAACTTTTATATTAAACACTACACCCTGTGTGTGGAATTCTCTAGCTGTTAACTACCACACTATGAACTTCTGTAGACATGTAGGATGATGATCTGTGTCTATAAGCATTACCGATCCCATAAACAAACAGCTCCCTGACTCTAAAAAAAATACAATTTCTTCATTGCTGGAGAGAGCACCTCACTTACAGTAGCAGCCTGAAACATTTTATTCCCCAAAACTCCACATGCTTTCACTTCATTCATATCTCTGTGCCAAGCAGTACACCAATCACTACCAGTTACTTTGCAATCAGCTTTGCAATCAGGCTTATCCATTTTAGGATATCCATTTAGGATTTCCATTTTAGCTGTAGCAAACCACCAAAGGATTCTCGTTCCCTACTTACTCCTTTCTTTTAGGGTTTTGCTTAATGTTAGGGGAACATAAGCTTCACAGATGGATGGTCAAGACTCTGTGAATGAAATCAAAAGCTGGGCAAAATCAAAGTAATGACAACGTAGCCATAGGCAGACTGGTCCAAAGAGGAACACCCTTCATGACTGATTTCATATATGGTTAATTGTGCTTAGACAGGAATAATCTCCATGCTCTACAGAAATGTGAAGGAATGTGATCCTGACTTATCCTGTTTTACCCACCAGGACTCAATTCTTCCTCCCTCAAGACCAAGTTCAGTCTGACATTACTGGAAGGCAAATTGGACTGGGCGCTTTCTGCAGAGCATATACATGAAGACATGAGAAAACAAGTAGCCTAGTCATGGAGCTAGAGACTGGACCAAGGAATCTGCAGGAGTCCCCTGGTGAGACAGGGGTGCCCAAATGTCCCATGGCTGCTGGCAGTGGAGGCTGTTCTTACCCTGCTGGAATGGGCTTAAGAAGATGACAGGTCACTAAAGTTTCATGTTATTATTCTTGCCAATAGTATTCTCAAGCAGAAATGTCAGAGAGATTTGCAATCATTAACTAAACAAGCCAAATTATTTATGTTAAATAGAAATTGACAGCTGGATATGGATCACTTCACCTCAACCCTGAAGTGTAGCTACCATTGAGGTAGAGAGCAGTATGCACTGATATCTCACTCCAGGTTAAAAAGAAGTAAAGACTTCTATGAAGAAGTGAATAAAACTTATTTAATTGTCAGGATGAATGTCAGGCAGATATCCAACCTGGGTTAATATCTGCTGTGCAAGAGAATGGTAGCTCCGTCCTTGGCAATACTGCTCGGGAGCAGATCTGATCAGGGCAAGTATCATGCTGGTAGGACAAGGCTGGGCCCACACTTTGCAAGAGCTTTGGTTCCCATCAGTCAGACAAGATATCAGTCTCAACGCAAAATCCTCAGAGGCCTGCCAGGGACCAAGGGGTGCCCGTGTTTGCTCCCCGACAGCACATCAGAACCCCCTTTCAAGGTATGAGCTCTCCCTGACAGGTCCTTCCCTATTCAGGACAGTCCTTGAGCATGTGCTTACTTGCAAGCAAGCACACGCTTGTTCTTGCAGTGATTCCTCATCTTGTGGCAGTAAGTTCTGTATCAGGAGAAGAAGTAAAGACACACAAAGGGGATAATGAAACCAGTATTCCTTCATATGACTAATAACAATTCCTGTTCAACAGTCAGCAGATGAAGAAATCCATCAGTAAAATTCTCCTGCACATATGAATCCAGAGGAGGACAACTCCTGCCTGAGGACATGTGCATTGAACACATTAATGTCAGTGGAAGTAGAGGCAGAAGGGAAAGTGTTAATTATTCTTTGTGGCATGAATGAAAAGCACTGTACAATTAGCACCTCCTGTGCTCCTGCCTAATGACAGGCTTAACTTAAGAGAATTCTCGGTACTGTCCTACATATCACCTTTCCTCTGACATTACCTTCCTTTTCTTGGCTGTCTACAAAGAATTTTAATGAGGTCTTAATTGTTTTTCCATCAGCTGCAAGGATTTCCAACCCAAGTCATATGTTAGTTGTCATTTTGCAGAAGGTGGTATGGGGAGCTGCAGAGATGTTCTCGTGCTAAAAACGAGCAGGAGGCAGCCCCCACGCCTCCCACTGCATCCCCAGCAAGGGCTGTCTGCCGGTGCAGGCCTGGAGACTACAGCTCAGTAATTCTGCAGCTACACAACCGCGACCAGTAAAATCTGCTCCTCCATGACCATTACCACCCCGCTATGACTCCAGTGGCTGGGAGATCAACTGAGCTGCTGGTTTTCGTGCTGCTTTGTTGAGGTTCCTAAGACTTAATGAACACCACAGCACTCTGCTCAGAAAGCAGGTAGGGAACTTGCAGTCACTGAATGAGACACACATCACCCTCTTGTTTTTTATCCTTTGCTATCTACTAGTCTTGCAAAGTCTTGCTTCACCATTCAAGTCATTTGCAGTGATGCAACCTATTTAAGGCAGAGGTTTATTTCATACTCATGCATACTCAAGGGTACTTCTGAAGATGTCACAGATTCCCTGAAGTGTCATAGGGAAAATAAGATGTTGCAAGAGCAACCAGGTAGAGTTCACACATGTAATGTCTAAAAGCAGCAAGTATTTGCCTGAGATACAGGCATGCATGGTGCCATGCTCTATGGAAAGAGATGCTGTGCTTTAGGGTTACTCTCTATGGTTGCTAAACAGCACTAAAACTATTGAGTGACTGCTCTAGAGTTCATCCCCCAACTATTTCAACAGATTGTCTATGGGAGGCTGGCATGAGTGCACAGGCCAAGAGAGTCCACTGTCCCTCAGCAAAGGGTCAGGTGCATAAAAACATTAATGATTACCTAAAACCTCACACTTCTCCAGCTATTCACCCCAGTGTCGTAATATAATTTGCAGCCAGTATTGGACAATGGTTTGGGACTTACACTAGCAAACAGAATTTTAGAGAAGAGGAAACAGATTCACAGAGCTGATCTGAAGTGCACAAAATTAGAAGAAAATATTCCTTACTGAGGTTCTAGAGAAACTAGCACCAGAGTCAGGAAGAAAACTTCAGCTTCTCTGCTCTGAATCCTGTGTTCCCTGCTGGGCAAGGCTCCATGGATTAGCAGTGTTTAACTAATGCTTAGATATTTTTGTTATTTGTCCATGAGCTTAAAATTTTTAAAAATACTCCCAACAGCCTTGTTCCCGCACACTACTCTGTTTCAGCATGTGGAGCATACAGTGACAGCTTTCCATGTAGCTATCTGCCTTAATCACAGTCGTCTGTCCTCCCCAAATACCTCTCTCCCTTATGGGAGGCAGCATAGAAACAACAGCATCTTTCATGTCATAGCTGCGGTGTGACAACTATCTGGTTTCTGTCCACACCTTGTGCTCATTATAGACATTTGCTTTTTGACAGCTAGATTCTTCCCTTTTGGGCTTTGGTGCCAATCTGGATCTCAGTAAAGAATAAGATGAAAACAAATTAATTAGCAGCCACTGGGGAGTCTGAATTTTGCCCAAAGTTATACAATGTGAATTGAAGTAAGAGCAGCCTGTAATGCTTATTAAATGATATGAGCATGTCTGTTTTTTATTATTATTATTACTTACAATGGCACACTTACTGCAGTGGGAAACCACGGGCAGTTTAGGAACTGGAAATATAGTCAGAGATTCTTCGCGCTGTGTGTGTTTCCCAGGCCACATAGAGATGATGCTAGGAAACAGTCTCAGCACAGAAGCAGAGCACTCAAAATAGGCACTTTCCTTTACGTTTTAACGGTTGCTATAAATGATAGGCCAGGTACTCTCCATATCCATATCCAAGGCTCCCGGATAAGTGCATGAAGTCAAATCCCCTTAGCCATGGACCACTGCCCACTTTGCCATCCTCAGAGCTTCATAACCTTTTGTACAAGACTGGTTTTGAGCACAACCAGGAAAGCAGCACAAACCGATGTGACCTGGGAAACTTGCTTTGCTCCCCCTCTCTTAGGCTATCTTTCATTAACTATGACAAATATTTAAATTAAAGCAAACACTGCAGGCATGAGTGAATTTTTAAAACACTGACAAGACAGGCTGCCTTCAGGACCTCTTTCATGTCTATTATAAATAGAAAACCAAGCACTGCAAAGCTGAAATCAGTGCTGACAGTCCAGCTCTTGCTTTCTTTAAGGAGATTGCCAAAATGTGCAAAAATTTAAACACAGAGAGATAACATGCTACTCACTCAGCTCACCTCATCTGTAGTTTACAGATTTTTATTGCTGGCATCATTTGAGCACTCTGTACTTGCTTAAAAAATATGCCCCTTGCCTAAAACTTGAGACGATCATCAGATTTCTAACAAGCCAGTAATATGTAAACGCATGCTGCTATTGAAGCAGGACAAATTAAACTCTTGCTGTATCATAAAAGTTGGATTGTTTCAAAGCCGAATTGTGCCTCAGGGTATAGCTGATAGGCATAGGCAAGCAAAGAGTTAGCTACATCGGACCCAGATATGTTCCTCCGACCTTCCACTAGGGAAAAGCGATACTTTATGGAAGAAGTGGGGTCTGAACTACTTCAATTTGGAAATTTCTCTGGGTCTCTCATGACAATTGTGGTTTATGCACCTCATGCTCCCACACCCCCTTTGCACACCTTACTCCCAATTAAGTTTTCAGGAGTTGTTTCAGTGTCCTACCAGATGGAAGAAGGATATTCAGCTTTTCCATGCAGAAGAGATGACCAAAAAGAGACACTTTTTACAAGCAACCCCAAGTTAAATGAAAAAACAGCTTCACTTTGTTGCAGTGAGTGCTTTAAAGCAAGCAAGTGAACAAAAATCCATAAAAGTCCCTGAACAAGCCGTATCTTGAGCAAGAGTGACCCTGCACTGGATCGCCGGGTGTGATTAAGCAGAGATATCCCCTGGGACTGGAGAGCTTCCCAAGGGATTAAAAACCTTTAAACATATTTCCCTCCGTGACCCAGAGCAGAATTTGAACCCAGCTCTGCAGCGGTGAAACTCTACTCTGCTCTGCGGGGTGACCTTGCGCAGAGGCACTGCGCGGTGCCCGCCGCTGCGGCCACGGTGCCCTCGGCAGCGCTGCTGGTGCGGAGCGGACGAACGCGACCTTGCAGAGGGCAAGGTGCGCACGAGAGCGCCGCGAGCCCCAGTGCGCAGCGGGGCCGCAACTCTGTGATGTCTGCGCAGCCAGGAACCACCCGCCTGCGGTCTCAGTTGGTAACCCACGTCCTCGCCCGTTCTGCAGGACAACACCTGACCAATCTATCCTTTGGGTCGCGGGAAGTGGTGACACAGCAGCAAAATTAAAAAAAAAAATAAAATCAGTTTTCCATTCAGTCCACATCTGCATGGTTCCCACTGTTAGAGCCAAGATTCCTGTGTCTTTAATTTTAATCATGCATGCAGAAAATGAAAACTATGTAGTGCACTCTCTCCAAGACCAAGCACCAGACACAGGGACTATTCCTCCACATTACAGTCACTTGGGGCCACATCATTCCTAAATGTCCAAGACCACAACTTTTCTGACGGGACACACAAGTGGCAAGGAACAAGTACTAGATGCTGAAGGAATTATTTTTTCTCTCTTTTCTCCTTGTACCTTTTTTTTTCTTTGCCCCCCTTTAAGTTGCACTGAATCTATACAAACAGATTATATCACTGACCCTGCCAGCAAATGAGCTTTTCCATCTGGGAGTAATAATCCAATTGAACTAAGAGACTGGAAGTCCTTTGCAAGAGACGATGCTGTAAATAAAGCAAAAAATAGAGGTTAAGGGAAATAAGGGGAGCGTTCCCTTCTAGCTGCCATGGGCTTTCTTTTGGAGGAAGACCAGTTGCAGCCTCCCAGAAGTCCTGGTTTCTCCTCCCCTCCCCAATGTAGCCTGCAAATCCCTCGGAGGCAGAGCTGGAGTCCCTCCCTGCGCTATCTCAACAGGGCGCCCCCCAGCCGGCTCCAGCCTCGTGGCACCAGGACAGGGTGGCACTTTCCACCATTCTGCTCCCAACCACAGGACACGGAGGGACAGCAGCGTGGGCAGCAGAGCCCAGGATCCACCCAGGCAACTTCCCACCCAGGCAGGACATATGAGACATTTCAGATGAACCCAGCACTAATCATCCTCCTCACTTTTGTTTTTTTTTTTCTCCTCTGCAGAACACATCTTAAACTACAGGCAAACCAGGTTTTCCTTTCTATTAATGCTGGGGCAGCCATTAGCCTAGTGAGCCCAATAAATCTCTCTAAAAATGTTGTTCTGCCTCAACCATGACTTGCGGCCATAGCATCATACAATAGGCAACTAATAGCCTGTGTCACACCACTAAGTGTGACAACTTGTACAACTGGTAACAAGTTTCCCTAACTGTTTTCTTCTACTGATGCTTAAATCCCTGTCTGGCTCTAGTGCCTCTCCTTGCATGCAGTAATTGCCATCTCGGATTTCAGAGGCTACCTGAGGTCCCAGAAATATGCAGGTGGCTGCTTGGGCTGACCTTGGAAGGGGAAAGTGGGAGAAGGTTACAAGGTCATTTATGAGCCTTATTCTTATTTATTTACGAGTTTTTTTCTATGCATAATAACTAAACATTCTTATCTTGTTAGAATTATCTTGATGACTAATCTATACTGGTTTTGTTTTATAGGATACTTATAGGATATGGCTGACACACCTATATACATCTATTACATTTTTTTCTGTTGAGATAAACTTTCAAAAAAAGTTCAATGAGGTCAAAACCTCATGGGGATGGGAGGTTCATTTTGTTCTGCTGTGTATGAATTCAGCAAAGCCACTTTACTCTCAGTCAATATACAAGCTCTTTGTATGCCTTTGTTGAGGGAGGGGTACTGAAATTGCCTAATTTCACTGACTCAATCCATCTTCCCCCAGCCAACAAGAGCTTTCAGCATAGACGATGCCTAAAATAAAGCATACCAAATAAAAACCGTGGACCTATAATTGTCATTTCCCAAAAGCCTCTTTCAGTCCCAGTTTCTCAGAAAACTACCCAAGCATTAAAGTTGATGCCTCTCAGGGAAACTAATTATAACTCAAAAAAAAAAAAGAAAGAAAGAACTGAACACATAAAGGATAATTATGTCATTAAGACTAACAACACTTCAGATGGCAAACAAATCACAAGGAAAGAATGGATATATTGGCCACCATCAGGCTCTCATCAGATTACTCACAATAAAAATGCAACCGTCACGAAAAGAGTCTAATCCCCGTGTGTTCCCACTGATACAGCTCAGATGTGTGTGCTGGTAATTTTTAGCCCCGGCAGAGCTGGAAGTGTCAGCAATTCATTGTTGACTGTCTGGACCGAATTGGCTGTCCGAGTTCCTTAATGACACACAGACAGCCTGTGCTTCATCTATCACGGCATACTGGTCACCGTCCAAGCGAGTCTAAGTTTTCACATAGCTGTGGAGCCGGATCCTCCTCACGTTGTATGAGGAACTGCTCAACCAGACTCCATTTAATTAGCTCGGTTCCATCTGAGTTGCCCTTTTAAGAAAAACTAAATTCTGGAGGTGAAGAGACACGTCGGGTGCTGTGGCTAACTCAGGTGGCAGAAGGTACGTGTGATTTCAGGTCATACCTGAACACAAACAAGAGTCACTATCTGCTTCAGCACAGCCCCAAAGGAGCCAGGAGAGCACAGTTTCTGCATATTATTCCTTCTCAGCACATTGCCAACAAAGAGCTTAATAAAATAAGTTTTTCTGTGAGTAGATAAAGCAAAGAAACACACTTTGTCCCCTTCAAATTAGTGCTGAAATTAGCCTGCTCCCTTCCCAGGAGCATCTCTGGGACCATTCTGCATCCCTCAGCCCACCACAAATTCCCAGAAAAACTCTCAGTGTTTCACTTATTTCTATTTCCCATTTGACTCCCTACAGCTTCCCTCCCATCCCTTCCAGCTCCCCTGTGGCATCCTGCCCCCCAAAACCTGCATTTCTGCATTAATTTGGTGGAAATCAAAGGACTGTATGCTTTGCAGCTGCTTCAAAGCCACTCATATGGTGAGAGGGCATGTGTTTCTTCTATGTCGATTAGTTGGGGCAAATGGCAAGAGCAATAGGCTACTGAGCAGTGTTTTACAGTGAAGGGACACTAATCTTTGAAAAATTTCCACCAGTCCTCATGAAATTCATAAAAGTTGTCATGTCTTTGAAGTGTCTCCTGGTCTTTCTAAATTGGCCCAAATCAGCCAACTGTTTGAAAGTTATGGGGTGGAAAGGAGGAGGCCAACAAATGGACAGGCAGACACTGACACTGAATAACCCTCATTTCCTTAGAAAATCAGTCTAAAAATAGAATGAAAACATAGTGGCAGATTTAATTAACATAAATATACAAGCTTTTTGACATTAACTTTCTTATTTGTCTATCCACTGCATGAGAGGTTCAGTTTCCTTTTCTGATGGAACATATCTCAGTGGTGCTGTGTCCTGGCTGCCAAGAGGTGCCACAGACGCTGAATTCCTAGACAAGAGGCAGCCTTTCCCACTCACTGCCTTTTGGCATTAGTCAAGATCTCCCACTAATGAACATGCAGAAATCTCTTAAATTTGTCTTGTGTGTGTTTTTTTTTTTTTCTCTCTCTCTCTGTTTATTCATATTTAACTTGGATGCCTGCAAACTGGATAAGGACATTAAGACTTACATTTTAAACAATGCATTATGTATTAAGGATAAAAATAAAGCCATGATGTCAATGGAAAAGCTCTCATTGAATTCAATAGCTTTGGAGAGAAAACTAAAGGAGCCTTGAAACTCTAGGTGATGGAGGATGTGAGAACACCTCAGGTGAGACTGAGACCTCCAGACTGCACAGCCGGGTGACACTTCATCTGCTACAGTCAAACAAAATACAGTCACAGGGAAGAGCACCGTGGCTTGTAGGGGCTAAGCTGAGGCCTTCTAGTAATATAATGTGTGAGAGTTATTTCTAGAGTCAGTACAGACTGTGTCAGTTCCACTTTCTGTGCTATAAAGAGTGTATATCTTGATACTACAAAAATTAACGACAATCCTCCTTCCCTCCATCTCTGCTTTTGGAATTAAGATTATTAACTTTATCTGTTTAGCTTCAGTGGTAGCTGCAATGTTCATCTAAATGATGGCCTGGGTTTCTAACACTTTGACCCCAGATCAAATACATTTTTCTTCAGTAATTCAACATTCGACCTTTAAGACACTTCCTTGTCTCTTAAATGAACCACTGCAGGAATCTATCCAAGTCAAGTGGAATTTACCCCATGGAAAAAGCCAGTGCAAGTCTGGTTCATAATTCACCATGAAAACTCCCTGATAGGTGGTGGCCAGACTGTTTCCGTGCAGAGGTATGAATTTAATTCTATACAAATATCAGATGTGTCCATTCTACACACCTACACAGATCCATTAATTTTGGATTGTGCCATTATTAACCTTTTCGGCTCTGTTAAAGCAGTAGGGCCACTGGGAGACTGCACTGCAACCCCATTGCAGCAACATGCAAGGATGGCAGAAACTGAAGTCACTAATTAATTTAGAAGTGCTTAATCTTCTGTCCAAGGAAACTATAGGGAAAAAAAAAGTGAGCTCACTAAAAATATCTGAGATCACTTGAGAAAGCTAGCAAGTTCCTGGGAGTGCTCAACTCCTTTTTGATCTACTGCTCTGCTTTAGGCAAGCTTTTTTTTTGTTCAATCCAAGCACTGCAATCACACTAGGGAGTTCTCCAACTTTTTGTGGCCTTGAAAATCGGCCCATGATCTTCATGATTCTGCCTTGTGGATGAAATCCCCTTACGAGGGTCCCCAGTCCTCCGCAGGAGCTGGGCAGACCCCACAACCCTACTCCCAGCCTGTGGAGACCGGGAGGTTCCCCTGGCAGCATTGTGGGCTTGGGTTTCTGCACTGCCAGGAGACCCCGAAACAACCAGCTGCCTCTCGTCCTCCCACCTCCTCCATCCCTCCCGAGCATCCACCTGTGCTCAGACCCTTCAGAGCAGCAGTCCGTGGAGCATCCCCTGTGGTGCCTGAAGGGAAGGCATGAGCAGATGTCGAGGTCAGCTAACAGCCTCATTTCTCCATTCTCACTTTCTAGTGCTCATCTACAGTCAGTTTAGCTTTCCCACAGCTGTTAGCTTCATTGACCACTGCACTTTGTCACATACTTGGACCATTAAAGTTTCAAGGCAGGCCTGCTTTCCCGGGTATTTGCAGCCCTGCAACACAGGTGACTCAACAACAACATAAATAAATATTAAGTCTCCACGGCAACAGAGGACCACAGAGTATCAGAAGGTAGAAAGTGGCATCATAGAATCACTATGGTTGAAAAAGATCTTCAGGATCATCGAGTCCAATCATAAACCTGTCACCACCAGGCCTGCTAAACCATGTTCTTAAGCATCTGCACGTTTCTTGAACGCTGCCAGGAACGGTGATGCCACCACTTCCCTGGTCAGCCGGCTCCAATGTTTCAACACTCTTTTTATGTAGAAATTTTTCCTAATATCTAACCTGAATTTTGCCTGGAGCAACTTGAGGCCATGAAGATATGTAGAAGGCTCAGACACCTGATAGCCAGGCCCAGGCCACCAGTCTGCCTTGCAGTGAGGATTGTCTGTAGCAAAGGGGAACCACGACACATGCAACAGATCAGTAGCCATGTGGGACAGGGACCTGGGACTTGTTGGGAACACCGTGCACCAAGATACATGAGAAACGCAAATTCTTGCACAGAAACATTTCTATGGGACTGAATAAATTCAACCTCAGCAAAGTCCTCTTTTGCTGCAGTCATTGCAATGGCACAAGAACTTCAGAAAAGATCTTTGGGTCGTAGCACCTTTTTTATTTTTACCAAAAATTATTTGATAAAGGCATAAAAAAGCACAAGTAGCTAAATTTCTGTCAGCAGATAAATTTAGTTATGAAATAGAAAACAGGCTATAAAAATTGTTGTCAGGTGCAGGGGCTTGGTCTTTCTGAAAGAAGAAATGCAAACAGTTACAAAAAAATAGTCTTCAGGGAGATGGAAGAATCCACCTTGCAGGGATCTGCAAAGACATTATACAAAACTTGAGTTTGGATAGGTATGCATCTGAGAAAGATGCTTTTTTGTTTGTTTCTTTTTTTTTCCTGACACTGTGAGTGTATCCTAAAAGCTCTTTTTTCCCAGGCATCAGTTAAAGTATCTTCCACCTTCTTCTTGTTCAGAACATTCCCTGGGGTGAAAACAGTCCTGAAAACTCCTCAGGAAGGGCATGGAGATGCCAGACAAGTCTATATAAAAGCAGCTGGGAATTTTCTGGTTGTTCAAAGGAAGCTCTATTTACCTCAAAGCCACTTGGACCATGTAAAGGAAAGCAAATACTTTCTCAGGCCTAGAAGGGGGAGCCTAGTGTCCTCAAAAAATCCAAAAAATCTCCAAAAAATCTCTGACAAAATTCCCTAATGATTCAGCAGTTGGAAAACGCTGACGCTGCCTGAAAAGCTGAGGGAAAAGAAGCTGTAGTGAGGACATGTATGAAAAAGCACACTGGAGGAGCAGATCCAGAGGAAGGGCTGTAAGGGGAGGCAGCCTCTGCTTTTAATGACTCTACAGCCCAGGTAGCACCAGCAGCTCTATAAAGTCCCATTGAGAGCTCTCACTAAGGACAGAAATTTTCATAACCCAAGATAGTCAAGAGTGCTAGTTCCAGTAAAAAAATTTAAAAAAAGGCCTGGAGCAGCCTCCTTATAAAAAGCAGCAATATCAGTAAGTCTCCTGGAACTGGAAGAGGAGTCAGTAGGCCACAGGTCTGGTCATGGAGCTGCGCTGGTCCGGGGAATTGCTGCTCATTCGGGATATGAATCATGGAAGCAAGGCAGTCACATCCTGTTATGAGAGCACTGTTTATCTTTCCTGCTCCTTCAGCCCTGGACCTCTCTGCTGTGCCTGCCACCGAGGTTGCCAATTGCGGAGGTTGTACAGCGGACGCCTGTCAGCAGGAACTGAACTCTAAGCACCAATTCATTGCACAGAGCCTCCTGAAGCAGCCATCGGCTGGCAACAGTTTTCAGGCAGGTGCCAGAAACCTGGAGGTCATAAACTTTCCCTGATACCGACTTTTGTTTTGTAGATGAGTGCACAAAGCCTGGGAACGCACTGTGCCCAGTCGGTAATCTCTGCACAGCCACTGGGCTTACCTCGTGCAAATGACTGGCCAAAAACAACAGCTGAGGAAGAGCAGCCCCCCTAGCAGGTACACATCAGCTCTTAGGTTGTTTGGGGATGTAAAATCACTTAGGAGAAAAGGGTAAGTCTGCCTCCATATCAGTCTATATGATACTGTGATAGACTCCTGAGCAAATGAAATGCCAGTTTTACAACCATGGAGTTTGTAGGTCAATCTCTTGTCTAAGACAGTAGGACATTAACAACCACAGTATTTCCTGTGCACGACACAGCGGCAGACCGAGACCTCACTTGTGCAGTCCATTTCTTCTGCTCCTCCACCAACGGCTAGAAGGGGAAGCTCTGGCTAACAGAAGCCCAGTAGGGTCCTTACCAGTGGCTTCTATGGGACCAAGATCTCCTTGCATGGTTATACCAACATCTTCCTAGGCATTGGGCAGCTTTATACAGGAAGCCTGAGCACACCACAGGGTGATCATTTTTGGCTAGTGAGTGTCCTTAGTAAGAGTGGCATCGTGGTTTGTCCAGAAAACACAGCCCTGAACGGAGTTACACTGAGGTCCCAGTATTTTGCTTAGTTAGAGGATGCAATTAAAAATATATTACTTTAAATAACTCTCCCAAGTTGTGTCCTTAGTGCTGTGGAATGCTGGGAAGACAGATCTTTAAGGGACATTGTTTCTTTGACAAGATTCTCCTTACAAAAAAATGCTATTAGTGCTTAAAAAGCTCTCCTGTATGAAATGAGCCATTTAGAGCAGAAAGGGAGTACGGCTGTACAAGCAAGAGGCCTCTGTCATCAGGCTCAGGTTCACTGAGACATACAACAGAGCACTGAGTAAGGCCAGGGTTTCTGTAAAGGGGCAACTGCACTAGTAATGTCTCTTCTGAAATGCAATAAGGTCTAGTCCTACTGCCAAGTACATAATTTCCACTGAGCTCAGCGGCACTGAGCCCACAGGATGCCCATTGCCCATAGCCCTTCTGCTGCCCTTGCTGCAGCAGAGCAGGCTCAGCCCTGGTCTGGGGACCTCCTGCTGTGGCTGGGACTTCCCCTGGGACCCAAGGAGCCACAGGCCCAGAAGTGGCTTAGCAAGGCTAGCAAAATACAGCAGGAAACATCTTGCTCCCACCAGCAACTTCGCAGGGTTTTATAGGATATCTTTCCGTGTTGGTCTCTCTTGTGGTCAAAGGGTGCACGTGCCCACCTACTCTGGTATTCCCTACTGGAAAGCTAATACACCAAAAATCCCCCACAAAATAAAAAATAAATCCCACAAGGCAGTCTCTTACCTGAAAACTCACCTCTGAAGACTTTTGCATGAAGGAGCACCTATGAGGCTGGAAAGCAGGCTGCCATTGCTCATCCCAAATTTTCATTAGGAATGCACAAATGCGGCAGTCCTATGGGGATAGACTCTAGGCTGCTGGCTCTATGGTCTTCCACAGGCAGAGACCATAACATGAGAACAGCCAGTAAGCTGATAAAATTAAGAAAAACATTATTTATCCTCTTACCACAAATAAGAATAGAGCAGCAGTTTCTAAAATTGAAAGGTTGTGTCAGGAACACCACCTTCACCCACAGCCTGCTCTCTTGGGCAAGGCAAGTTTTGCAACATTGCAAGGAAAGCAGTGGAAGTTTCCAGCTTGCTTGGTAACATAGCAAAAAGTCCCAGTGACTTACCTAGGTCTTCTCCAAGTGACAGCAGGACTGGCCAGACCTGCATGAGGCCCCGAGTACTAGGTCAGTAGTTTTCCAAATCCAGGGTCCTGCAAGACTGATTAAAATTCAGTTTCATCCCATATCTTGGCTAGTGCTGCAGACCCAGAGTTTTCCACACACACTGGAAAATCTTTGGTCCCCATCTTGGTGAAACCAGTCTTCTGTCTCCTAGAGTATGGCTACTGTTCAAACAAGGTGAAAAAGGTGACCAAGCAAGGCAGCATTTCTAATATCTACTACTCCAATTTGTGTATCTATGAAACAAAAATTTACACCAGCTGCATATCATTATTTCCTTTATCTCAGCAAGGGCTCCATCTAGGTGAAATGAGCAAATAAGAGAATTTTGGCTCCCTTAGTATTATTAATTTAGATGAAGAACTTGAAAATTGAAAAAAAAAAAACCTGCATAAGTATACCACCATGTCAGAGAGCAGTAGATCTCTAAGAAGCAACTGTTCAGGACCAAATGAGAGTGATCCACTTACATATCAGCAAAATGGTCTAGCAGAGAGCAGACAAAACACTGTTTAGATGAAGGATCGACATTTGCCTGTGGGAACTCATGGATTCGGCCATTTTTTTCCTGTACCAGGCCTATTAGGAAGACACTCTTTTTTTAAAAACAAATCCTGACAGCAACTTTACATTAAACAGATCCCAAAGCTGCCTTTCACTCCCCTGTTTGCCTCTGCAAAGCCTCATTACTCAGCTTGCTCAACAGAGTTGCATGTAGCTGGAGTGAAGGGAAAAGAAAGACATGGAAAAGAAATGGAAAAAACAGTGGTGAGACAGATTTCTATGCCAGCTGGTTCTCTCATTCCCTGGAAAAGAGAGGAAGCAGAAGCACTCCAGGAGCAGCAGCAACAACCACGACAACCACAACAACAACAAAACTTCAAATCCTTCTTGCTTTAGCTGAGCATGTTAATGATTCGTCCTTGGTTCTGACAAATATTTCTGCAAAATATGCAAATAAATCTGCGCAAAAAGTGCTCACTCACTTTTCTGTATCAACACTCTAACTATTTCTTTTCACATGAACATGCTAAACATCTTGAAAACCCCAGGTTAAGTGTGAGTTGCCACCTCCCCAAAAGGCAGGTAAGTCTGACTACAGTTTTTTCATGACTGCAGGAAACCCTGGATGTTTCCATGTGATACTGCAGAAAGGACTTCAGCTGTGTTCCCTGGAGGGGAAGCGACAAGCGATTCTCAGAGCATGGCAGGACTTGGTCCTTTGGAAGGGCTTTGCCCATGGTCTTCACAAACACACGTGAAGACCAAGTTCATCCTGCAGCCTAGAGTTCTCATTCCTCACTTTCTTCTCTAATCTGAAATCATTCCCAGAAAATTATAAACCCTAGACAGTTTCCAGTCTGTTTGTCATTTTAAATCATTCAGTCATTTGAATAACTCTAGTTAATTCAGAAAAGGCTGAATGCTACCGGCTGAATGCTGAACACATATATAGCTGAATGCTATGACAAAAGACAGGCTAGTGCCACCCAAACAGGCAAGAACCATCCTTGCCAGGATCATCAACTCAAAGAGACACATCCAATGCCTCATCTGCTACAAACAGTTAAAGGAAAATTTAGGAAGAGTGTATGGGGCATGACATGGTGCCCTAACATATTTCCAATGTCCAGAAATAAAGAAAGAAAGAAAGAAAAAAGGAAAGGCATATCTTTATTCCAAACAGTACTATGTTAAAATGGAAAGGTAATGCTTTATTTTGAAAGCATTGAAGTGAACTATTCCATTTAGGAACAACAGAGAAAATTTTTTTCCCTTGTATTTTTTTCATCTTTTCAGAAGAACAGGCTAAGTTCTATTTTATGTGTTGTTAAATTTCAGATCCTCAAAAACTCTTTTTTTTTTTCCAGGCAATCCAGTATTATCATGGGAGCAGGTAAGTAACGTACATTCATTCAAACATCTAATTTGTATTCTTCTGTGACAACAAGAACAAAAACAAGAGCAAGAAATCCTCACAGTTTCACTCATCTCATCTACTCTGCTGTAAGAGTTGGTCCTATATCCCTTGCCCCTTTGTAGCATGAAATACTCCGTAGCAACCTAGATGCAATAAAAACTCAAAGATAAACTAGATTCCTGGTAGCTGAGTTGTGTTTGATAAAGGTATAAGAGATCAACCCTTCCATGTGCAAAAAGATGAGAGCATGTGTGCTTAATCATATATATATATGTATACAGTATGCATTCATTTCATACACCACCAGTTGTGTTGCCAGGTGCTTGCACACCCAGCTCTGAACAAAACTGCAGGACACAGGTGCACATCTGGCAGGAAGCTAAACTAAGTAATCTGGAGGTGTCGATCCAGCCAGCATCAAAACGTAAATTTCTGACTGTTTGCAAGCATCAGGAGTAGACCCTTATGTCCACCATGAGTTAAGGATATCCCAAACACTTTTATTGTCTTAGAGGGATCTGGAAGCCCGATCCAGGCTTTGCCTCTGACACCTGAGACCTTTCAATAAGTTTAGCTGCTTTCAATAAGTTCATACTGTTGTTCCCAGCCCTGCCTACCTTTGGTGTGTCTCGCCGTGAGCTTCCGCTTTCTCTTCTCATCTGTGTCCTCTTTCCTCCTTCTTCAAGCACTAGGTGCTTCTGCAAAAACAATGTCCCTTCCTGCTCCCTGTTTCTCCCCTTCCCTGCTCTTTACCCCGATAAATAGGACAGCAGGCCCCTGTATATCATGGCCAGTGGAAAAATAAATAAGTAAATAAATAAATCTTTCATCTTCTGGAGATTGCTGTGGACTCTTTAAGCATCCTGTGTTACACCTTCATGGAGAGCATATCCAGCCTGCTCCTTGATGGGATTTGACATAGGTTTCACTCCTCCCAAAGTAACTTTTTTTTCAGTAACAGCTACACAGTCTAATGAAGATTAAAAAGAGGAGACTCACAGCAAGGACTGTGTGCAACCCCTGGGTACATATGGCCCCTAAAACTAGTTGAAATCAGCAGAACAAGCCCCCTAAGTGCAGCACTAGCAGCTTGGCACTGCTTGTGTCTTTTTAAAAGTAGACTTTATTACCTACTCACAGCTGGTGCCTGGATGGTATCAGCCAGCTGGAATTTGAACTTCTTTCCAGGAACCTCATTTTATGAGATATATTTTCACCTGCTCTCCAGAGTTAGAAAGCAACCAAAAACTGCGAATGAGCTATATTCTTAGATTCTCTGAATAGTACTTCATATTTCTACTCATTTCTAATTTTATTGCCAGGTGTTATTTAAATCAATTATCTTCTTCATAACTGATTGATTTGATAGTGCCTTCCCCAAACTGTTTTTGGATTTAGAGATTTCCTCTGCAGGAACTTCTGCAAAGTCTTTGTAGGCCTTATCAGAGGAGTGCTCTGGCATAAGGGCATATTTGGCTTTTCTCTAAGAACAAGAGCAGATCCAACATTTTCAGTCTGAGAGAGAGACAAAGACAAAAAGCACAAGCTACTTAGCCCCTGAGCGACTGTCATTTTCAGTGAGAAAAGCAGGTAAAACTTGGAATCAACTCTGAGACATGAAAAAACTTCAGCATTTACTAACTATATTTCATATTAAACCAAATGAGAGTTACCTGCTTCAAGGAGAATAGACTGGTGATAGCTGGATATTCAGATTAGAACCTGAACCTCTATTTCTTTTTTTCTTGCTTTAGCAACCCAAGCAACTTGATGCTTCTTCTCCAATATAAGCAAATATTCCAGCTTTCAAACTGGTGGCTGGAGGGGAAGAGAAAACTGATTAACCAGAGGGCTTTGGAAGATGACTGAAACAAAAGAAAAGGTTGTCACTCATAGGTAGAAAAGCTCCAAAAGCAATGTAGGTTCAGTGTCTGTCTGTGTGCCTTAAAATATGTCTGCCCTGGGAGCATTAGTTTTTTCAGACACAGGTGGTTATTGCAGCAGACTGCAAAGGTCACCTAAGTTATGTTTGAGAGCGCGAGGGTGCCGGAGTGAGTGAATAATATCCTCAAACAGGCATGATCCGTGCTTGCCCCAGGCATCACACGCTGAACAACAGCAGAAAGTCTCATTTTGCAAAAGGATAAAGCAATGAAATTCACGGCCTAGTTGCTGTATCTTCATAAATTCATGTCTGTAGTATGTCTGGTCTTTTTTTACCGTAGTCTTGCACTTTGCTTCTCCTGTGAAAATTGCCTTGTATGTGCTTTTACCATCTTCTTATCATGTATTTATGCAAAGAGAGGCAAGTGACATTTTCTTATGTTTTGCATAATCTCATCTGTATTTATAGCTATATAAATTTTGAAGCAACCCTCCTTTCTCTTTCCCTTTTTCCTCTCCCTTTTGCCTTTCCCTTTCCTCTTTAAAGACCAAAGATCCTATAAGAAAGAGTCTCACAGAAAATTTTTAAATTCATTGTAGTGACTCACATTTGTTATGCCCCATCCAGACTTCTTTTCTTATGTAAGGCTGAGTCACTCATTAGCAGAACCTTTGCAAAGAAAAGAGAAAATAATGTTTTTTTCAGAGTTTGTTTAGCTCTCTGTTACAGCATGGGTTATGGCTTGATCGGAATCTTGACTTAATTCCCCATGACTTCCCTATTTTTTAGCATTTCATTTATCCACCAGCATCCTTGGGGCCAAGACTCACCTTTTCACTTTGACTCATTGAAAAGAGAAGTAGTTACGTAACCAGAAATCGGCTAACCCATCTGGAGATGCATGAAGGCCCACAGGGCTCTGCAGAGAGGCACTGACAAGCCTGCCTTGCCCTACAGCCCTGCCACCAAACCGATTTGGGTTTGGGGCTGCTGCCTGATGCATTTTAAGGTGAAATTGATTTTCTTGGAACGCCTTATTCCAGTGCACTTTGCCTAAGCATCTCACCTACATTTGTTTTCCAAAGCCCTACCAATATACATGTCACCAAGAGAGGTGGTTGTCTTCCCCTGCACATAACTTCTGTTGTTTCTGAAAGCCTCTTTCTTGGTTACTTGGTATAGACCTCTGATTCACACTGGCTTATGCAGCCATGACCCCCTCAGCTGCCCAGACCTGCCTGGTGGAGAAGTGGATACGCACATCTGCTGAGCTGCTGTGGTGCTCCCGAGGGCTGCAATCTTCCCCCAGATCTCTCATCAGTCCCACACATTTGAAACAAATGCCTCAGGCGCCCCTGGGTTTTGATCCGAACTTGCCGTGGTCAGTCCTTTCACATGGAACCAGAGGAAAATATAATCTTCATAGCACTTTTATTATTTTATTCACCTTTAGGTTCAACACACATGTTTTCCTGGAAGAAAAAAAAAATCATGATCCATGTTAAATGTTAAACTAGACTTTAAATACCTACAGAGTGCAATTTAATTGCAGAAAGAAAATACTGTGCTGCACTCTTCATCTCTTCCCTTTTCTTTCATCCCTTTTTTTTTTGTTTCTTCTGTGTGTGTTTTTTTCTCCATAGTTTCATAGTCTTCATTGGAGAATGTTGGACATGACACTGAGTGATACTGTCCAGATGGCAAAAATAAAGATTTACCATCTCTTTTCCCAAGAACTGAATTTAGGAACCCGTGTGACTTTAGCTGTACATGAAAAGGAGAACTAGAAAAATAACTGCCCCAGCCTTCTGTAATTAAATAATATCTAGCACAGTGTTTTTGTCCAGTGGCAAAACAAAATGAGCCTTTAAAGATGCACTGCTTAGGTGTGGGCTGCATAAATTATGTGTGATGTGGTGAAGCATAACTTATATTATGTCTGTGTTGGCAAATATGAGCCCTTTTACCGCTCAGTGTCAGTCTGACACTCTGCGCAAGCTTCCCCGAGTGCCCGGGCACTTCACAGCTGCTTGGAGGGGCGGCTCTGTGGGTGAGCAGGGATTTCTGTCCGTTCATCCATCACAGCACTCCTTGGGAGAAAAGCTGTCCCCAAGCGGCTAATCACTGTCATGCCAAGTCTCAGTGAAAAGTGCTGGGGAGGATCTCACGCAGCTAACTTGTTCCGACGGCCATACCAAGTGTCGTTGCTGCTATAAGCAGACGGACGTGGAGCACTTGGCCTCGCAGCTGGACACGCTGCAGGAGAAGCAGCACAGCCCGACTGTGCTCAGAGAGAGGCCTGGGGCCAGCGGTGCTTCCCTTCGTCTGGCCCATGCGCCAGTGCAGCCTCGGGGGCTACAGGCTCAAAGAAATGATCTGGCGAAAAGCAACCTGATAACAACAAGAAGTAGAGGTGAGCAGCCCAGCAATATCTGCAATGGGTTTGCTTGCCCTAATAAACCAGTGTTTTCACTTCCTTTTTACCTTAACCTACCTGAAATAAGGGTGATTTCACAGTAACTTGAAGACATTTCTCATGGAAATGGTGTAGTGAGGCATTGTCAACTTGGTGGTCTAGACCACACGCACAGGACACCAAGCCTTTACCCAGGCCTTTTCCAGAGTATCCAAAGGGTAAAGCAATGTGTCCCTAGCAAGCAGTGTGAGATATGGTATTGGGGTTCAGAAGAAATACATGTATGGGGCCCACCAGGACCCCAAGAATCCCAGAGAATTTGACATCTGAACAATTTTTTGCATAGAGACAAACTGCAGGAGTGAGGATTTCAATCTCTTAGCATCAACAACTAGAGCTGAGCTGAAAGCAGAAAGAATACACCAAATATTTATTTTGACAATGAAATGTGATCTTTCCACAGTCTTGCACTTGCTTTTCTGTTGACACAAGAGGGTCAATATTTGTTATTCTCTGGATCTTATGGGCTTGCCTTAAATATGTGTGCATGAAGTTCAGCACCACCACCATTTCTTGACCACAAGCCAGAAGAGCACAAATGCATTCATTTTAGTATAAATGAGTAGGAAACCTTTGCTAAAACTACTAATCTTCACGGGCAATTGTTTTGAGGTACTTGTCTCACTTAAATACTGTGTAAATATTACTTCCAATAAAAAATTGCTATAATGCAACCTGAGTGACCACCTGAGTATCAGCTTCTGAAAATGATAGGAAAGGTCATCACAATTAAAATCTGTCGAGTAATGTTGGTGCCGCAAGCCAGGACCAATGAAAGAAATGTGGATTGCATCTGCCTCATTGAATCCCATTATTATCATTTTGATTTCACAGCTCATTTTTCATCCCCAATGCCAGGCTCCCCACGTTCAGGATTGCGCTGAGTTCTTGGTAACTTGCCACACACACTAACAAAGCTGGCATTTAGCACTGCTTGTCAGAGCGATGTCCCGGCCTCTGTGCCTGCAGTCCCCACTCTTAAATCCTCACGGTGCTCACAGACTCACGCACTGATGCTGGAACTGCAAACATGGGCTTTGGGCCCACAGCCTCCCTTTCTGCTCTGTGCAGTAGCTTGGAGGGTGCGCACTAGCTTGGAGGACATGCCCTGTCCTGGGACACATGGCTGTCGAGCCCACAGCTGTGCCTTGTGGTGAGGTGCAGAAGGAGGTCGTGAGAAGAAACCTCAGCTCAACACAGTGTTCCCAAACCTTGCATATGCCCTGTCCCAAAATGTACCTCGAGTACATGACAGCGTTCTTCACAGCAAAGGCCAGAAGTCTTGTTTCCCTCTCACCCAGTTCCTTCTCCATAGGCATGGCTCCATTTTCTTGGCTGCACTTCTTCCACTTGCTGTAGGAGGAATATCAGGCTCATGATTCCCACACCCTGCAGTAGTGACAAGCACTGGCACCACTGGGAGACTCTCTACCTACAAAATTGGAGTAGGCACCAAAGGCAATGAACATCAGTACTTCACAAAATAACTTTGACTCAATGCCTCTCGCAGTAAGAAGTCCCCATTTTGTGCTATCAACTTTTGTACAGGTTTATTTGACAAGAGAAACATCTAGTCCCCCCTTGCTCCTTCCCGAAGCACTGGGCTGGCAGAGGTTTTGCAGTGTTAACGGATAACTGAGCAGTCCAACTTCTTGAAAGCTCCATCAGTAGCCTCATTAGTTCATTTTTCCATTTATGAAACATACGTTTTTAAAAGGTCATATCATGGGCTCTTGGTGTTAGCAGTAGATCTAATTCCACAGAGGTCGTATTTATTTTGGCTGTGGCTGCTGATCGTAAAGTTTACTCTTTTTCTTTTTTTCTCATAGTGCTATTAATTCAAGCTAATGCTTATCTTTGTATTGCTGGAGCTTTTACATTAGCATACTTTGCAAGGAACTACACATCTCCTAAAAAGTTCTGTGGAGATCTAAACTAGTCATTAAAGATATTATATCTTCAGAATCAAAATATTCTTTCATTTTTCTCCTAAAAGGCTTCTTTGACTGCACCTGCAGACAAGAAAATTCCTCCCAGTGATTTGCAATATGTTGAGTTTCTTTTTTAGGCATCCAGTGTTGGAGAACATTCAGAACTATCATGTCCTTTTGCCCAGATACTCTCTTCATCTCTACTGAAGAGTGGAGAATGGGCAAAGGCAGTAATTATTAGTACAGTCTACATTAATACAAAGATTAAGATTGAGTAGTTCTTGCAAGATCAAAGCCAGTCTCCAAAGAGCGACTATTTCCAGTTTTTCATTTGCATGTCTTAAGTAAGTGAGGTGTGAGTAAAATAGATGGAGGAGAGGAGGGTCCCTAGTTCTGCTCCGCTCTGAAGCATAATTACTGACGAGATTTGGAGGTGTTTTCAGTGAAAGTGCAGACCCCAACCCAAATAATACCCAGGACAGACACCTTGGGTTTATTTCTGTTGGCAGTTCTGTGGACATTTTCTGCATTTTGCATTTTATTTTTTACTTTCACTTCAAAAATCTTAGATATCCAAAATACACAGGGCAGTTCTTTTCTTCACCTTCATCTAGTGTTGAACCAGGCAATATTTTTGTATCTCCCTCTGTCTCTATAAATGCTCAGTGTTTTGCAGATGCTTTTCATCCTGTTCTCTTTTTCTTTCAGTTGTGATGTGCTAAGTTTGCACTTTCTCACAGACCATAACGACAGGACTCCACCTCTCTTATTAACCAAATTAAGGAAGAACTCCAATTTGAGCTGTCCTCCAGTAAGTTCTAGGTTACACTTCTGTGGGGTGTGCAAATGTAAAGAAGATTTTCAACAGAAAATTGCCGGGGCTCAAAACTATAAACAGACTATTAATGAAATTTTCAGATATTCTCACACGGCTATTTCCAAAATCAGATTTTCCAGAAAACTGCATAGGTAACTCTCTCCACCACTTGGTCTTTCTGAAAGCTTTGGACTTAGGAGTCCAAACCCAATGTAAGACATGCTATGCTATTTCTATCTCTCAGCCCTGTTACTGTGCCTCGTTCAGAGGCCTCATGCACCGATCAAATAGCTAGAGGGCTCCAGCCCCTTTCCTTTCTATGCAACATACCCCTTTCTTTAAATGACATCTCATCTGTTCATCTTCATCCACTTTGTTTAGGCTGTTGCAGCATACCCAAACCATACACAGTATACAGCAGCGTCTGAGGATATGTTAAATATCTTAGCCCAGGAAAGCATGTATCAGTCCAAGAGCTGAGGTCTCCAACACATTAAGCAAGCCTACCTCCATATATATATATCCCCTTCTAGAAGGAAGGGCATTTGTCCCAAGAACTGAAAACTGTTTGTGATATTCATCTCTTGTAGAATGCAGTGTTTTTAGGTTCATCATTTAATAATGAATATAATTTTCTTATTAGTCCCCTATATCTCTGAAGTACCTACTGGAAAAAATCAGTGCTTAACATGGCTATGACTTCTGAAAAGCCACTAACATCATTAGGGACAAAAGTTCTTGGGAAATCTGCCTATGCTATGGAAACTTAAACAAGCAGCAGACTGGTAGGTTAAACAGTTTCAGGTTTAAAGGAAATTTAAGAAAAAATCTATGTCAATTTTGACACATTTATGAAATGTTTGATTTAGGACCTTGCAACTAAAGTCAGATACATGCTGTACACCTCACAAATGACTGCTCATTGTTTCACATCCATCCCTACCTTTGTGTATTTTATAATCTGTGGCTAGAAAAGTGGAAGTTCTGATAAACAAAATATGGAAAGTAGAAGGCTAAATTGGACGTAAGGAATGGAATTTAAAAGCAATATAGTACTTTCAACTGTCATTTGTTTATAACACTGAAGGTAGAAAGCAGTGTTCTCAGATCTCTGATATTCAGATTTCTCCCACTATAAAATTGGATTAATAGTACTTACTTATCCCACTGACATATTGAGACAATATCTGCCACATTTTGAAGTCTTCATGTGAAAGATGCTTTACAAAAGCAGATTATTACTAGTCTTTTCTTCTTTGCTGGTCTGCACTGCAATATTGCTTGTAGAAGAATATCATGAATATCTGAAGAATATTATGGCTGCAAAACAAAGAACATCTGCCTAGGAAATCTCCTTTCAAATATCATGGGAAGATGAAACAAGGGAGATCTTTGCCATCTCTAAGGTCTTTCCTTTCTCCTCAGGTACAAGCCTAGAAAACAGTAAACTGGAACACCATAAATCACAGAAATCTGCATAGCATTGTCTCACTGGATGGGTACTGCAGGGAACTCGCATTTTGTGGTTTTCAGTCATCTTTCTCCTTTGTGTGGGTAACGATCCATTTTGTTGCTAAGGCTCTCTACTGGTGGCACATTTATGTATGTGGATTCATTAAGTGTTTTCCTCTGAATGTGGGATTGTTTCACTCCCCCTGCCTGGAATACAAACAAACGGTGCTGTACACCACAGCAGTGGGAATCAGTAGGGTTCTTCCTTCACAGGCACAATCAGAAAACAAAAAGACCCATTTTTTTTTTTATTTGTATACAAGTTAAAAATATCTCCAAAAAACTTCGTTGCACAAGGCTGGATGTTAGAAACAGCATGAAAACAAGAATAGTTCCACAGAAGATAAGGAGTTTATTTTCTGTATTTCTCTCAGCAGAATTGAGGATTTTGATGCTTTAAAAATATTTAGTATGTACAAACTTCCCTTCACTTCTATCCTTTCCCTGCACTGCCAGCCCAGATCCGTTCAGCTTCCGCTTTACCCTTTCTCAAGACACAACTGCCTCTCCACTCCACCTCTTGGCCGGCATCTTTCCATATCATTTTCCCTGACCACCACACACTCAATTAGACAGAGTCTTTACTTGTGTAGATCAGCAGAAAGTCCATCCTGAATAGGAATGATAGAAAACATATTTGAAAAACAAGACAAAAATTTTGAATATTGAAAGCACCTTACAAATAACCTCAAGGTACCAACCAAAGAAATTCCACCCTATCGATTTGAAGTTACTGTACATCTGACAGAGATGCTACTTTTTTAAGGGGAAAGACTACCACTACAATGAGGAACACACAGTTAAACAGAGCTTTGAATTTCTTGACTGAACTGCTTTTAGGTTATGTCACAAGTTTGGTACTTGTGTAAACGAAAAGGAAAGAAAGGATAAAACCCTTTCAACCACTTTCCTATAAGCTTGGTAGTATTTATCCTACACTTCAGAAAAGTTTCTTGGGTGAATATGTAATTAGAAAGTTTTAAGATGTGCATTTAATTTACTTCAGAGACAAGAACAATTCCGCTGGAGCTTTTCTGGTCTGTCAATTGAATAAATACCTGCAATTATCATTTTTCTTTTTACTAGACAAGACATGTTATGAATGCAGTGGAAAAGGGCAGTCCCAGCTCTAGTCAACGTATTCATTTAATACTTATGTGGTATGCTGTTAATATGTTGAAATTATTGGATCTCAGATCTCTGTTATGAAGAAGAGACAAATAACAACTCCCCATCAGAATCAACCTGAGGCATCAAGCTTTCCAAAATGTTTTGTTCCCTTGTCTTCTGTTTCTTAGAATCTATCTTGTGAGTGACTAAAGTGATGCCTTTAAATTTAATGGGGAAAAATCATTTCTAGACTGTTCTTTTGCCAAGTTTTACTATAAAATGTGCACTTATAACGCCATTACAAAACACTGAAAGTTGGGGGCAAAAGGTGGACCTAAATTAGGAGGGATACTGAGTCCAGCAAATCACTTCATTTTCTTTATAGTTCATCTGATGTTGCTCAGTTAGGGCGCACACAAATCTGTTAGTTGAAAGAACAAGCAAGAAAGAAAGAATAAAAAAGTGCTCAAGGCAGATCAGACTGTCCATGGGTTTCTGTGTGCGCTCAGCAACTGCCCATTAAACCAAGATGATGATCCTGAAAAGCAGCAGTTGCAATTTTGTGATAATGCTGTAGGACACTGTCATTTTATTTCACATTAAATTCAGTATAAGACAAAATGCTAAAGAGTCAGTGACTGATAGCAAGTCTTAAATCACAGATGTGGTTTTAAGAATGCTATTCTTAAACTGATTTTTAAACTGTCATTCATTTTTTCAAGGAGATATATATATACACATGAGCAAAAAACACAAAATGTTTTACTATGAAAAACAGCTAAGCCGCTGTTTGCCTAAGCCCCACTATTTTTAACTTTAAATTTCAAAAGCAGTTTGTTATCTCAGAATCTGATTGACAGGTTACGATGAGAGATGCACAAGCAATTATGAAAAAAATTACTGCTTCACGCTATATAACCTTGCTTTGTTATTTCTAGCTGTTGAATTTGGACTGACTTGGTGGAATGAACAGATTTTCCAACAGGTAATTGACTTTATGAGAACGCCTGGAATAGTCCTAGCTGGCTGTTACGCTGAGAATGAGTCTCCTTCCATTAATTAATCACTGTGGGGAGAATTTTTCTTACTGAATAAACTCATTATTTTTAAACATATGACATTTAGCTGTATAAATAAGCTCTAGAACCGTGATTTAAAACGTGTGCTTTCTGCAGGCATGGCATGGATAGCCTAGCCTCCTCTGCTTTTTCGGGAATGATTTCATCGGCTGATTACAAAGAAATGAGGGCAGGGAAATGAACAGACTGGTGATTTCACACATTTATTATTAGTCTTTGCTTACCTGCATGACTGTTTAAGACAGACACACAAGGACTCATAGACTGTGTGCCCAAAAAGAGCAAAATCCAGCCAAAGCTGAAATAAGATATAACAAGCCAACCATGCTAACACAGAGATGCTCCCTCAGGTTCAGATGGGCCAGTTCAGGGAGAGCCATTCAATGTTACCTCACGTGTTTCACAAGCTGCTTTTCACAGCATGAGGCACAAACAGATGTTTCTCTTCCAGATCTACTTTTACCACCTGAAGATATTACTACCCACATTTTTAATGACAGACTAACATCTCCCAGCTAATTTTATCTCAAGTGGGTTTAGGGAGTTTTCTCATCAGCAGAGCTGGGTGGAACTCTATCATCTCCAATGGACAAGGTGATTTAGCTGAAGGTTTTATTTTTATAATCTTAAATCCCTCTAGTGAAATAAACATCGAGTGTCCAGGCACACTTTCTGGAAGCAAATTTAAGACAAAACAAACCAAAGAAGTCAAAGGAAAATAATTTTTCATACAATGAAGAATTAAATGTAAAACTCTTTCCTGTATCTCAAGAAGGAAATAGGATTAGTCCTAGTCATCATTGTTATGACATTTTGGGGCAGAAAAAAGTCTGCATGAGTTCAGAAGCAGATGAAATACTATTGGTGGAGGGCAGGTCAACAAGCTGCTGGACCCTGATGATCCAGGTGCTGAGGATAAAGCCTCTGATTGCTGAAAGGATGTATATTGATATGCCTTCTTTTAGTATCCCTTAGTAGCTAGTCATCTATAGCATATAGAGCTGTTTTTATCTTGCCAGAGTTGCTCTGCAGTAGTTACTTAGAAGTAATATTAAGTGAATAGTGGCTTCAGATTCCTTCTGGATGGCTTGGGTTTGTCTCTTCTTTTTTCTAGCCTTCTTACTGAGGAAGGACTTCACACAGAAACAGTTTCTTACACTGCTCATGGACTAACAGGCAGGCGAAGTACTCGACCCGCTGACTGAAATTAGGAATGAGCTATTAAAATAAAATATAAAATAAAATAAATGAGAATAAAGCAGCCTTTGCTTCCTCAGGTATTAGCATGGTGCTGTGAGAACAAGCATTTACATGATTAAGTTTTTCTAAGGGACCCATCTTCAAGCAGCGCTTTTTCTGGTAACACCACTTTGACATGCCTCTTGCATTTAGCTACATACAAGGTATTAAGGTGGGCCCGAGCCAACAACAACAGCCTAACCTTCCCGCCTGGCAGCCCTAGCAGTCTGCTCCGTCGGTTCCCATAAGCCCATTGAACGGCACATATAGGAAGGGAGCTGCAGCTGTGACTTCTTTGGCTGCACTTCACTCAGGAGGTATGTGCTCATGGTTCCAAAACATCAAGTCCTTTATTGACCTTATTAAAGCACTAACTAAAAGAAACAAACCAAAAAAAAAAAAAAAAAAAAAAAACACCAACAAGAGAAAACTCCCAAATTCATTTAAACTTTGCCCAATCACTTGGGAAGCTCTAGTCTGTGTGATGAGTACAAAGGCAATGCATCTAACACACTTGCTAAGTAATTTGAATGTGTCTGCACAAGACAAATATTCAAACCTTTCCTCCTTGAGCCATCAATCAAAGTGAAACTAAAATTACAGTTTAACAAGTAGGTATACGTGTTTTAGTTAGGAAATGAGGCAAGCAGGGCACATTATTTTTAGTTAGAGTGGTGAGGAAAAGAGTGAAAATAGAAGGTGGAAGGAAGGAAAAATTAAGTCTGTTAGTTTGGCTCAGTCTTCTGACGTTTTAGTTAACATTGGCAGCATTTGGATAGGATACTTTTCTTAAAGGCATTTGTGGAGCACAGTTGTTTTTAAAGAAAGAGCTAGAAAAGAACAACTGGACTTCCCCAGAACTTGCCAATAAATTGCAAACTGCTTTATATGGAAATCCCGGAGAGCCAAGATGATTGTAAAATATTGTTTTCTCAAGATGCTCACTCAGATCCAATGCACATTAATATAAACTTTTCTCCTTTACTCCAAATGGCTTTCAGCTGAACCCACAGACAACTTTCAAATTACTTATGACAAAAACTGGATCACCAATGACCTGATTCTCTTCTCCTAAATTATGAAAACAGTTTTCCCAAACATCGCCATCATTCATCTTCCCTAATACCATGTAATAAAACACCCACTACTGCTAATCTGATTCTGTAGTGTAGGACATCAAGCTTAGGGTTAGCCAAGTTTCCATTCTCTGCATCAGCAAAACAGCTTCTCATAACAGTGGATGATAGAAGAAGACACCTCATTTCTCTTGCAGGTAGAATAAACTCATTGCTGAACATTTAAATGAAAGTCAGAAACCCATTATTGCATACCAAGACATGCTTTTGGAGTCTGAGACAATTTATACACTTGTATGACAGCTGAGAGCAAAATATCTTTGTGTTCACTGACAAATCCTGAATTCCAGCACTTATGTTTAGTTACACGTCTTTCCTGAAGGCTGTGTTTGATAAAAGTACTCACCCATAAAGCCTTAACTCTGCTCTCTTTGTGCATGACCTCAGCATGACCAGATGTACAGGCTGATGTTTTATTTTGCAGTATATCTGTAAGACTGAGGTATTTTTGCTTCACAGTTTAATATTCAGCCTGAATTGCTCAGACAATGTCTGCTAACTCCGACTTCCTCGCTTTTACAAATATGTTAGCCTTTTCCATGCAGCCTAATGAACCCTAGGATGTTAATCCCTCATTAGTATTTTCTGGACTTTCCTAGATGGGGGGTGTAAGAGACGCACTCAGAATGGGCACTCACACTTGCAGAGTCATGACAGGATTAGGAACAAACAGGTTCCTCCTACCATTCCTCTCACAGTGTAGAAAACCATGACTGTGGATGACAGAATTCTGCCACGACCCCACCTTTTGGCACATTTTGCTCCAAAATCCTGATCCTCTGCCCTGAATAAGGCACACCCATCCACAGAAGCACTGAATGCAGATCACAGAAGATGCATATTTTTGGTAGATACTTTATGATTTAATCCAGAGATATCCTGGTAAACTGCTTATCATAACACAAATATTGCCAGAACAGAATGATTTGGCAAAATCACATTTGCCAAGGACAATATTACACCTGGGGAATATAAGCTGTTTTTCACAGTAAAACCATTTGCTTCTCACTAACGTGTATTTAGGAGGGAAAAAAACTAAGACAACTTTATCCCATGGGCACTGCCCCATCCATTTTCAGAACAATTAGTCAAACAAAATCCAAAGCAAAAGTTAGCCCTTTCCACGCTATCAGACTTTTCTGAATAACGTTCTCTTTGTTTTGCTGAATAGGAGGAGGAGGAGTTCTCTCTTTTTTTTTTTTCTTTTTAAATTTCTTTCCCCAAAAGGAATAATTTCCCAAACGAATTATTTTGTCATAAATTGCAGTTAATAATTCACTGAAGAAGGAAACCAGTCAGTGGCAAAGAATCAACTTTCTGGCCCCAGAGAGGAACAGAAACAAGTAGCTATTTTGTATTATTATTTAGCCCATCCCGCAATGTGACTCATTCATGCCTTCATGCCTCATCGGGGTGTTTTGGTCAGTCCTTCAATTTTAAGGACAGTCTCCTTTTTTTCCCTCTTTCAAGGCATACATGGAAAATTCCTCACTGCCTCTAGCACTGTCATGCATGCTGATAGTGTCATTAAACTTTTCAGGTTCGAGACTGCATTTGGAGGGGAGAAAGTTCACCAAGCCAAGATTAGTAAATTTTCTTCACCAGAAATTTTTCATTAAAGCACAAGTTTGAGTTTACGAGGGGCTCTGGTGCCACAGGTGTGCCCTGAGGCACAAGCATCCTGCCAGTGGGGGTCTAGGGTAAGTGTGGGCTATGGCTCTTGAGTGATGGGAAAAGGCCCCAGGTTGTGTCTACAGAGCAAAAACACGGGCGAGCTGAAGCTCTGCTCTGACAGACAATTTTGCTGAAGATCCCAGGGAGAGACTAAAGTAATCGTGTTTCCTGACTTCAAAAGACTAGGGAACCTCTCTCGTTCAGCAGGACAGTAGTTGAGAGATGTCAGCCAAAGCTGACAACTCTCTCAGAAAAAGAAAACCCAACTGATGGGTGTAGTAAACAGGTCACCCTCCCAACTGAAGGAGCTCAGTAAGCACAGATTCGAGTATAAAGTCAGAGGTAGGGATTGCTGGGGAGTGTAAAGAGTGAAACCTGAAGACTAAGTAACCTACCTGAAATAGAGTCCAAAAGCTTCATGATGTGGTGGCTCCCTCCAATGTATCCCAGCATCATGTCTGAAATTGTTCATTATTTTCTAACGCCTGGTGAGTTCATGGCCTCAACAACATCTTTGGCAGTGATCCTTGTAGCAGAGGAGCCTCCTTTCTGCTCTTGCCTTTCTCTGCACAGAAACAAAGGGACAAAGAGCAGAAAGTGAGATGCAGATTTCTCATGGATTGGAGAGTAGCTAGAGACACCATGGTCAGCAAAAAAAAAGGATTTGATGCGGGAGGCGGAGCAAGGACAGGACAAGAGTACCCCGAGGCCCACAGGACACACTGGCCATGGGCCTGTCAGAGCACGGCCAAGAGCTGTGCCGGGCAGTGGGCGTCGGACTCCACGTCGTAGAGCTGGGCGAGCTCAGCCCAGGCAGTCTCCAGAGAGGGCTCAAGGGGCTGCCCGGCTCAACTGAGTCCTCACGGCTGCAGGGACATCCTGCAGCTGAGCTGCAGCAACGGCAACATTTAACATTGACTCTGCTCTGCAGGTATCTGCTCTGCCACATCCATCAGCCTGGAAAGCTGAGAGAGACAAAGCAGCAAGCAGTGCCCTGCTGTGCCCCGCTGGCTCTTCCCCCTTGACACGGGCTGTCACTGACGCCAGCTGCCGTGAGCACAGAAAGCAAACGGGGGGCTGCTGCTTCCCCTGCAGCCCGTCTCCCTCGTGCCCACCTCTGACACAGCAAGAGCAGCAGCGCTTTACGTATTTTTACAGCAATGTGCTTCTTTTTTTCCTGCCCCATCAGAGCAAGGCACAGAGCTGGATTCACAGCTGGAAAGAGCCCAGCTGATAGCCCAGCTCCTTTGACTTTTACCATTGAGAGATCTCACAGCACTGCAAATCAAGAGTAACTCAGCAGAAATCAGATCATTTCTGCTGGCACATGCTGATACAGCTTATTTAAACTCATCACAACTGGAAATTGATCTTTCCCTCAGGAAGCAAAACTACCACAAAAGAGTTTTTTTTTTTTTTTTCTTTCTGCCCTAGCTAGGCTCTACTGCTGAATGCTTACATACACTCCAGGAAAACTATCAAACAAAAAAAACACTGTTGTAACCAATTTCTTTCATATTATAGACACATGTACTCAGCACTTCCTATTCTTGGGCTCCATTTTCAGCGTGTTCTTTTTTCCAAACTTTACCCATTTACTCTGAATCTAACCCAACAATTCTAAGTCTAATAAGTCTAACCTGATTTTTTTTCCAGCAAAATAGTTGTTTCCAAAGGCGTTGTTCTGGGATTACATCCCATAAGATATTTGCATTGACTACTCTGAGCCACACAGTCTGCATCAAGGATCTGATATTTGCCACTTTGTTTCTGAAGAGTATGTTTTTCTAATCCTATAAAAATCTCCCTTACATAAGAACCTCTTGGGTTTAGGGGTTGGGGAAGGAGAAGCTACAAAACCAAGTCTCTGCCCATAATAGTTCATCCACTCTCAGGACAATTTTTTCCAAAACTTCCCCTACACTCAGCATCTTTCCCCTCTTCTTGATACACTGTTGAAAAACACAGAAGATGCTGAGAGGTCTGTGGTTAGTAAAATAGGTAGATGGATGTACACTGGCTTTTACAAGGACACATAAAGCCAGCATCATAATTAAAACATGAAGCAATTAACAGTGCTTAACTCTCACCAGTGCAACAACAGATTTCTCACAATACAGGGATTAGAGACAGCGGTTGAGCAGAAAACAGGGATCTCCTGTGAGAGGTAAGACCATAGGCTGGAGGGTGATATTTTTGTGTGCGTGATCTTGACTTGGAAAGAGTAACAAGAAAAGAAACAAGTGAAATAATAGTTAATTTTAGTCTTTCAGACTTTTCAAGCATGGTGCAAACATTAGCTAACAAGATTAACTTGAAGGCAAATTCCAGACAATGACAGTATAGGCAAAAAAAAAATGACTCTTGAGAAATACTGAGCCAGAGAAAGGAGAAAGGGATTTGTTCAGGAGAAAGATACTGTTATGAAGGTAAATCAGCTCTTGCTCATGTCTTTTAGCAGACATTTCTGGAAACCTGGTTAGAAGTGTAGCGCTATGGCAGTAAGTTGTAGTGGCAATAGGTCAGGCTCCTTTCCCAGTCCCTGAGACAAACAGATTCACTTTTTGCTTTTAGTGCAAGGAAAAGGTGCTGGACAGGAAGGTGTAAGGAGCTTTGAACTGTTGTACTAGTACTGAGAGATGACCTACTTGGTCTGGTATCCTTGGAATGTCTATCCTGAATTTATGACTCTACATTTAGGGAATTTGACATCATTAATCCTGGATTAACCTTTTTTTTTTTTTAATTCTCTCCCACAGCTGCAAAAGAAAAACTTTGAGTTGGGGGTGCTGATAGAGCAGCAAGCAGGGCAGCCCCGGGCTCCCCACCAGCCATGGGCTCCTGTTCGGACATCCAAAGTATTTCTTCCCACAGCAAATCTCTGCTTCTCCCTATCTTTCCCTGGCCTAAGAGTTTCCTATCTGTTAGCTAAACAGTACTTCAGCGGAGTGTGAATAACCAGTTTGCACACCACATTGCCAAGAGAGTCATGTGCAGGTTGAAAGAAGGGAAGAACAGCACTGATGGGCTGATAATCCCAGCACAGATAGGAAGTACAAATTTATCCGCAAAAATGCAACTTATCTGGAGCTGAACTCCAAAAATCTCCACTTGTTTACTCTAACATCTATATTTTCACAGGTAGAAGACACAGAGGTATCCACAAGACATGCTTTGGTTCCATGTCTATTTTACCATGGCTGTGGAAGAAGGCAGGTGCTGAGGAACACTCTGGTAGGACTCTAGATTTATAAGCAGCATAGAATCATAGAATCACAGAATCATAGAATGCCTAAGGTTGGAAGGGACCTCTAGAGGTCATCTAGTCCAACCCTCCTGCACACGCAGGGCCACCCAGAGCACATGGCACAGGGCTGCATCCAAGCGGGTCTTGAAGATCTGCAGAGAAGGAGACTTCACAACCTCTCTGGGCAGCCTGTTCCAGGGCTCTGTCACCCTCACCGTCAGGAAATTTATAGGAGGACTAATAGAAAGAACTGTGTAATAGCGGACTTGTCAGCCTGACACTATCCAGGAAAATAAAATGGAAGGAGGATTTATTTCAGGCTGGCCTAAATTTATTTTTAGTTTTTCCTGCCAAAATGAAAAATAAAAATTCTGAAAAATATAAAAAATTCAATCAGGAATAGAAGCCTGGAGTCTGAATTCCAGACTGTAACTATTAACTGGAGCTGCCACATTGTCGGTTTTTGGCTTCTGGCCCAATGGCTATGGAAAAAGAAATATAGAAAGCCATCATTAATAAGTCATATTTTGAACATTTGATCAGAAGTTCAATTTTGTGTGTTCAAGAACTGACAACTAATTCATGCTCTCTCCCAACAAATTCTCTGTTATTAAAAACATTCTAGGCCAATAGTATCAATAAAGTCAGTAGTACGGTTTTAGCTGAGCCAAGAGTTATATTAAAAAGAAACCCATTCATAACTAGCAACAAGAAACATATGTAGGTCATCTAGGCATACAATTTCTTGAGAGAGAATTGGTGTTTTTTCTTTTTTTATTTTCCTTTTTTTTTGTGATGTCTTCAATTATGAATCCATGGGAGATCAGTACAAATAACAAAATCACCATAATGAAATATTTAACTTCATACAATAATCATGGCAACAAGATGCTGCCACATGCAATCTCTGTAAGGAAACCAAACGGTAACTAGTCATTGCATTGCTCATTTCTCCTCTGAAACTAGATATTGGTAGAGACAAGGGAGAGTGATTTGGCTCTTACAACCATGTGCATAAAGGAATTTAACATTAATACTAGAGATGGCTTTACTTCATTATTTACAGCAATTTGTCCTTCTACTGGACTTCTGACTTGATGATTAAAACCGTATTAAAATCATTAGTAAATGAAGGCCTCCAACAATAGATGGTTCTCTCTGTGACTTTGGATGGCCTGAATCATCAACTCTGCAGTCTTAGAAATGACAAAAAACTGTGTGGCTTGGATCTGGAAAATGAAAGCCTCTATCATCATGCTGAATGCCCCGGTCTTACTGGAGTTGTACAGAGCCCTGTAAAGCTCTGGAAAAGGGAATGCTAATATCCCGCATCTTCCCTCCCAACTCGATTTCTTCATTCACTGGCATCCCTCTGCCTTATCCTGCTGCATGATGCTGCACTTCTGCTAAGGTGAGGGGAAAGGCACCGCAGGGTTCATTTGCTGTATTTAAATGTAGGGTTTTGCTCCACACAACAAAGCATCTTTCTTCCTCTTTCATTCACCTTAAAGGCCACAAAGTTTCTCCTAGCCTTGGTCATTATAGGTCTCTGCTCCTCTGGAGGAAAAGCAGAGGCAGAGAGGAAAGGAGAACACTGCAGCAGGGTGTAATAAGGGCACCAAGTGCCTGGTTGCCTCCCGTGATTAGTAATTGCTTCCTCTGTGTGCCCTATCCTGCTTCCATCCCCTCTAGGTGCCTCACAGAATCACAGAATGGTTGAGGTTGGGAGGGACCTCCAGAGATCATCTAATCCCACCCCCCTGCTCCAGCAGGGACACCTGGAGCATGGGGCACAGGATGCCATCCAGGCGGGTTTGCAAGATCTCCAGAGAAGGAGACTCCACAGCCTCCCTGGGCAGCCTGTTCCAGGGCTCTGTCACCCTCACAGTACAGAGGTTCTTCCTCATATGGAGATGGAACTTCCTGGGTTTCAACTTATGCCTGTTACCCCTGGTCCTGTCACTGGCCACCACAGAGAAGAGCCTGGCCCCATCCTCCCTACACTCACCCCTCAGGTACTTGAACATGTTGATCAAATCCCCTCTCAGCCCTCTCTTCTCCAGGCTAAACAGGCCCAGCTCACTTAGTCTTTCCTCATAGGACAAATGCTCCAGTCCCTTAATCATCTTTGTGGCTCTCCGCTGGACCCTCTCTTCTAATGCAGCCTGACATATCTTTGGGTTCCCCAGATTAAGTGTTTCAGCTCTGTACTAAAAATGAGGCAGCTGCTTTTCTCCTTGGGGATCATCACCATAGCATGGGGCAGAATTATTTNGATGGAACTTCCTGGGTTTCAACTTATGCCTGTTACCCCTGGTCCTGTCACTGGCCACCACAGAGAAGAGCCTGGCCCCATCCTCCCTACACTCACCCCTCAGGTACTTGAACATGTTGATCAAATCCCCTCTCAGCCCTCTCTTCTCCAGGCTAAACAGCCCCAGCTCACTTAGGCTTTCCTCATAGGACAAATGCTCCAGTCCCTTAATCATCTTTGTGGCTCTCCGCTGGACCCTCTCTAGGAGCTCAATGTCCTTCTTGTCCTGGGGAGCCCAGAGCTGCACCCAGTGCTCCAGGTGCGGCCTCACCAGAGCTCACCAGAGGGGCAGGATCCCCTCCCTCGACCTGCTGGCAACACTACCCCCAATGCAGGCCAGGATCCCACTGGCCTTATTGGCCACGAGGGCACATGTGCCTCGCTCTGCCCTGCCCCTCGCCTCCACTCTGCAAGGAGGGTGGAGAACCCCATTAGGACAGAAGGGTCCTGCCCCTGCCGTCACAGAGACACGTGGGGAAACAAGAGGTAGGAAACTGCAAAAGTACATACTTAATTTTAAGACTATAAACTGCAAAAATGCAAAAGAAGCACACTTCTAGTAAACTAGATAATTATTTTATATTTTATACAAGATGCGAAGGTCGTAAGCCCCTAGCAGTTGACAAGCAAAGCCTCAGATGCTGCTGGGTAGGTAACAGGGAGAGGGCACAGGATATTGGTAAGATAGTGCAGCAGTACAGGGCAAGGGGAAATCCTTAATTACAAGCAGCAGAGCAAACTTGTCCCTGTATACTTCCCTTGGGTTTCCCACCTCCAGTAGTGATGCCAGTGAGACACTTGCTAGCCAGAGTTATGCTGTTTCTGCTGGGCTGAGGGCTCTGGACTGCCATCTGAACAGTTTCCAGCAGAATGTGCACATGCCAGAGGACATGTCTTAGTAAATAAATAAGTTATTAAATTCCACTAATACAACCAGATAGGTGGGGCAGCGATTTCTTTTCCTCTGTGCAATTACTATGACGTGGCATCTGTTCAAATGATTCACATCAGGACTCAAACCTCCATATACTCATAAATCAATTATATTTTAATGTAATTCTTGGATCTGAATTTTCCACACAAGATTAAGTTAAGAGTGGTAATAAATTCTGTACCATTTCCACGAGATGGTGCATGTTTACCCCAACTCAGAGGCAATGTGTGCTTGTGGCTACAGGCACAGCCTAAATTCCACTTCAGTCCAATAGCTTATTGGAGCTTTCAGTGATCAAGAGCACTGAGACTAATCTGCTGCTTTCGTGTAGGAAAAACTCCATTGTGCACGTTGGCACTTACCAACATTTTGATCTGTGTAGGCCCATCTGATTCCTGAATTGACCTGTTCGCTCCGAGCTCATCTGTTGGCCACTTAAGCAAACACAGGTGAGGAAACCATGTTGCCACTCTGCAAAAATAGGAAATAAACTCTGTCTGTCCAAAGCAATAGAGGTAATGGGACTCAGTGCAGAGGTTTGCTTCAGATACCTGGCACTTAATCCATGCTAAAATTCCTGCAGTTGAACCCCATGATGCTCATTTAAAAGGAGGAGGAGAGCAGGATTTTATCCTTTCCAGTACCCACTTAAACACACAGCATAGCAACTTCTTAATAAACATATTTTGCAAGTTCCTTCCTGTCCACCGCTCCTTGATTTAGAGCGAAAAATGTCTTTCTCACATATATCTCTTCTATTTCTGTTCTCCTTTTGTACTCCACAAAGTCAGAAAAAAGGCTATTTTGTTATGTATGTTGTATGACAGACGTTTGCAAGGAAGGCCAAAATGACCTTTTTTGTGAGTGCTTCCAGTGAGTACTTACCCTCTGTCAGCTCCAGATGCTGTTTAATCACCTATCCTGCACAGACAGACACACCTGCAAGCTTTACTGTCTCTAAACCGTGAATGCCTTAGGCCAGCTTTGGTACGACCATGTCTGCTCCATATGTCTAAGATAGATACTTGCTAAAATAGCTTCGCTCACCAGCCTTGCGCCGTTCATGGGCGAACCCAACAGGAGACCAAGCTGGAGGAGTGTAGTGGTGGTTTCCCAGGCTTTGTGCTGCGCTAGAGGATGCTCCTAAAATGCCAGAGCTGCAAAGCAAAAACCATGTCGGGCTCCAGGAGTTGCTTTCATGGGCTTAGTAGGGGAGACTAAAAGAAAGCAAATGGCTTTTTTTACACTGAAAAAAAGTAAAGAGCTCTTGTGTTACTAAGCAAATGTGTACGAAACCATCTCTTCAGGTGTCCTTCTGAGGAGAGCTAATCAACACAACAGGCCATGACATACAATATCATATCTAAAAGACCCATATATGCAGTTTAGATTTGTATTATATTTTATTCAAGGGGTCACATAAAATTTTCCTGAAGAAGCTGGAATGCCAAAATAAAACCTGATATACATAATGCTAAGCTCCACATTTTGCTCTAATTGTGAGTTTGAAAAGGCAAAGGCAAGATGGATGTTTAGGAAATAATTGTTTAAAAGAATTTATGCTTGTTGTGCTCATTTGTGTTAGATAATTAGACAAGAAGGCATTTTTTTTTAAGTTGATCTCCATGAATATTTTCATCAGGTTATCTTCAGGTCACCTACTATGTGCATTTTGTATACACTTACATACACACATTGTTCCAACATGAATTATCTCATGACTATGGGACTGTTTTTGAGTGACGTTCCAAAGTGAAGCTCATCCCAGCAAAAGATCCAATTCACATCCTCTAGGTTAACACTGTTCCCATTTCTGCAGCTGACAGGGTGTGAATTACTTTAAATCTTCAAATACTCAGCATTTGCTCTAGGATTTTGGAGGATACTTTAATATACTGTTCACTGTAGAGCATGCTGCAGTGACTTTGTCCAAAGTTACTACTAAAGCCAGGCAGAACACTCACTGCAATATCTATGCTCTGTTTAAGAGCAACACAAAACCCTTTATACTCATGGGTTTGAATGGATTAATTTGACTTCTAATGCAGCCTGACATATCTTTGGGTTCCCCAGATTAAGTGTTTCAGCTCTGTACTAAAAATGATGCAGCTGCTTTTCTCCTTGGGGATCATCACCATAGCATGGGGCAGAATTATTTATTTTTGTGATTTTCTTTTAGACAATTTCCAAGCAGTGGAAAGCAAGTAAGCTAAACAGAAGCAAGCCAAAGGAAGTATATTCATTTCAACTTCAGCCAAATAAACCCTAGATCCTAACTATAAAGGAAGGCCCCCATTAGGGACCGCTTGGTACTGCAAAAATGAAGCCGTAAAATGACAGCCATGAAGATGATTAATAACAGTGTCTAAAGTGAGTGGAAATAGAATTTTTTAAATTGAAATCCTCTTATCTTTAGGGCTTCTAAGAGGCACCTATTCTGTTGATACTGATGACCTTGTAGAAGACGCTGTTTTGAAAGACTTTTTAATAAAAACCTGAAAATGTCTTATCACTATCTGTCACAGGTTAGAAACATCTAGTTTCCAGTAAAATCCATGGGACAGGAATATTTGTGTCATCATCCATCAACTGAGCATTGTCCTAGGCAGGGGAGCCTGCCATGGCCTCTGATCTGTCACCACGTTCTATTTATCCTGCAAGGAGTCACTTTGCACTTAGGGGTCCTTGCTTTTCTTCACTTTTCCTCATTCGATGAAACTGAAATAAGGTGACAGGCACACAGTTACTAAACACTACTGCTGAGCCAGATCTCCAAAGGCCTTGGGCCTTCTGGTATAAATGAAACATTAAGTCCACGTTTCATTTTTAATTGTGAGGTCCTCCCATTTCAGTAGCTGATTGAAATAGAGATTCAGAGGGCCGCACTAAAAGCTTCCCATCTCTTTCTCCTTGCCAAGAGGAAAGATTTGAGAACACTTTTACCTGTCACTGGCTTCCAGAAAACGACTCTTATAACGGCACCATCCGCTTTAGCTGGGAAAGAACCGTCCCTGTGGTTACACGACTTCCTAACCTCCCACAGGCTGTGTCCAGAGGAGCTGCATTTGTCACAGCACCATCTCCTCACCTGCAATTACCAGACATTTTTAGATATTTTCCTTCACACGTCCAAATAAAGCGCTCCAAGAAAAAGCAGCCCCCTCACGTGTGCTGCTGAGAGGCTCCCCGAACGTGCTCGCCCTGTTGGGGAGGACAGTTACGCAGGCACTGGGAGATTTCATAAGGGCAGAACATGGATAAGGAAAATAAGTAGCACTTCTCAGGCAGATCCAAGCAAGACCAGACATGTTACTGCTGCGTATTGGGGCAGAGCCAAGGATTTCAGTCTGTAGCCCTGAGCCAACAGACATGGGATAAATGTGCTGGTGTCCAGGCCATGAGTCACTTACCGTTGTCCCATAGGCCCCCATTGAGCTTGAAACGATGACAGCGGCATGGAGAAAGAAACGTATCACATTTTTCTTTCTGTTTTCCCATAAATTCTTTGCATTATACTCCATATACTCATGCTGACATCAGTCATCTAGCAAGCTCTGGCTGGGTAGGTCTCGGACCCCCAGCAAGTCTTACTTTAACATGAAACACAACACAGAGCCCATTACACCCCCGACCTCTGCATTTGTATTCAATAGCTTGTCCCAAATCTGAGTGACCTCCCAACAGACGTAAAAAGCACTTGGTAATTAAAGCCCCCAAATCATATATGTGAATGAAAAAGAGCCATTCCAAGCCATCTGCAGCAGCTGAAATGCACCTTCCAAGAGCAAATTCATTCTGCAGAAAGACAAGGAACAAGGAACCTGAGCGGATGTCTGGCAGTCCGCTGCCAGCTAGCCAGGCAGGGTGCCTTGTGTGCGAAGGAGACCCATCTGAGCTAAAACGCATTTGCTTGGGAGCCAATTTTGTTCTTTTTTACTAAAGCGGAAGGGGGAACCTGAGACCGAGTTAAGGTTTCCTTTATTCTGATTACTACTGGCCTCCTATTAGGAGCCATTGAAAGCGAAGCAACTTGTAATGGGATCTTGTGGTTTCTACAGCCCTAGAAAAGCCATTTTTAAGGGGGCGCAGCTTGATGACTCAGATGAGTCATCCTGCATGAAGAAAATGCGGATTCCAAGCCAGCCGGCTCTTGTGGTCGGGATTTTTTATATATTACCAGTCGCTGGGGGCCTCGCTCATGGAACAACACTGCTAAAGGTCAGCAAGCAGAGCCTGCGCTGGCCTGGGCAGGAGCACAGCGCTGCTTGATGCTGCCCCTTCGGAAGGTCGATCTCACGCACACGGTGCTCTGGGGAGAGTACAGACGGAGCCACATGCACAGAGAGGGTGAAGAGCTCCCAAGGGAGGCCACTGCTCAGCATGTGCTTGGGCCTGCCTGCAAACAAGCCCAGCAGACACCACACCAGGCAAACTAAAAGCAGGCTTTTCTGTGGCCTGCTGTAGCAGGCAGGGGCATCCGCAGCCAACTAGCTTAGCTATCTGAAGGAAGCAGAGAAAGCAGAAGGAACCACAGCCACCTCTTCACCACCAAACCTCTCTGAACGACAGCCCACGTAAAGGCCTGTGTCAGCTGGTGACCAGCATTGAATTTACTGCAAACATCACAGAGAACAGCCACAAAAAAGAAAGTGTTGTGTCAGATATGGAGTAGTATTCTTATCTAGCATACACAACACTTCTTCTCTAAATAAAGAATTTTCTTTCTCCATTGTTTTTGTATGACATCTGTTAAAAAGGTGGATTTTTTTTAAGTGGGGACTTAATACAACATCCCTCAAAGCATGAGCCTCAAAAAGGCCTTGAACTAATCCAACTATTATAGAAAACTTTAAATATCCTACAGGAGTCAGTCACTAGTACACACTCCTGCAAAGTCAGCAGTAGCAGGGTTATCTGAATCATTATTATTACACATTTAATCTAAGATCAGTTAATGGATCATTCACAACTTGCTCTTTTGTCTCTCAATGCATGTTTGTTTATGCATGTTAACTAAAAAGCTTTCTCAAAATAAACTTCCGACTACCCTTGTTCTGTGCTTTGCTGTTAAATACTTAATAGTTGTGCTGGGTGGTCACTCAGCTATGGCATGGTACCTTCGCTGCTCCATGAACTGATGATCATTTAAAATAGGAAGGAGACAAATTGCCTATGCAGGACTGTACCTTTTCTCTAGGAACTTTCAGGTAGGTTATTTACAGAGCTGCTTGGGATATTTAAAAACAGAATCTATTCATGTTTTCCCTTTTCTTGTTTTCCATTCTCCTTTGCCTGGCAGATATTTGGAAAACCAAAGTCCTTTCTTTGGAAAATAAGAATTTCCAAACAAGACTGAAGCAGGTGCTCAGAGTTAAGTGCTTGCTTACAGGCTCAGTCCACAGACATGATCTCTGTCTTTGGTGCCAGAAGCAGAAAGGTGAAGTCCTGGTCATCTGGAGATACCCAGTCTTGGCTGTTTGACCGGGGAGCTGCCCGGGGAATCCATCACGCACTGCAGTGGCTTCAGGCTGCCCTTCAGGTAACCTGGAGGCAAGGCCATGTAAGAAAGAAGAAGTACGGAAAGCAGTTTTAATTTGAAAATCAACTCCACAAATGCCATCCATGACATTTCTAAGACATTTCCAAAAGGTGGTTCCCAAACCACCAGGTTAGGTTTGGGTATGATAAAAGGGTAGAGATGATTTTGTCACTTGAGCATAATTCAGTAACAGTTATTTTCCCTTAAAATGGCAAAACAGTTTTATTATTATTAATTTCGTACTATTTCTTCTGTATTAATTCTTTATTGACAAAATTTCCTACTGCAGAAGCTGAGAGCATGATTCATACCAAGGGGCATGTTTGCTCGATGTTATTTGCTCAGTACCTTGTGCGATCATACTTCTCTATGTGGTTCAATATCTCCGCATGAATATTGTTTTGAGTTTGCAGCACTGACAGTGAAAGCTGTTCTCACTAGGTATGAATGCCAGGAAGCCACATGCTGCATTGCTTTGTTTCCTGACTGTACCAGTATAACTCTTAAAATGAGCCTTTTGGCACAGATAGTCATTATTGCACTGACACAATATTCTATCATCACTGTTTAAATTGGGATGTTTAGTAAAAACTCTGCCTGATGTATCTTTGTAATTATTTGCTTAACTACTAATAAAAAGGCAAATAAAAATAGGTGTTAGGATCCCAATTCTGGGGACCACAAACTACTCCCCTTAAAGCTCCTTTTTTTTCATGTAGGTTTGGCAAAGTGCTGAAGTGAACATGCTGTAGCTGGAGCTGCTACATAATATATGGTTAATTCATATAAAAGTTAAGATAAATGTTTGCAAATACACTTCTACAGCCCTCATTCATCGCGGCAATGAGAGACTTGAATAGACTATAACATATCAGCCTTGCAACACTGTCAGCAAAAAGCAATGATTTTGGCTGCACAAACCAAAAAAGCTAAGAGAACCTCCGTTTCCAAGCAGGGGGCTCAGCAATCTTTGAATGTGAGACCTTTTGTAAAGGTGCCTAAAGCTGAGTTCCCCAAAACAAAGGTAATGAAAAAAATCACCAAATAGCTTTGAAAAGCAGTCTGTAACTTCACTGTTGCCTGAGTTTTAACTGTTGAAAATTGGAACCTTAATGTTATACTAACACATGCTTTTACATTTGCCTAGAAACAGATGGAATAATGTTGCTCATGCTATGCCAACACCATGTTGTTACACAGTCTTTATTAAAATCGCTTCAAGGCAAAAAGCTGCATGCACAAAGGCGAGGGGTGGGGAAAATTGGCACCTCATTTAGAGTTTCAGACTTCTTTAACTCTCAGCCAGCTCTATGCATCAGGAAGAAATACCCATTGCTTCATAAAGGGTAGGAAAGTCAAGGACCTTGTTGGCACTGGGTAAATTGAGTCCAAGGGGTCCTTGCCCTGTGCAAGGTAGCTGAGGCATACAACAAATCAAAAAGGAGAAAAAGAGATGGAAGAACATTTACAAAAGGAAGAAGGACAAATTTCCTGAATTGAAAAAACAGAGATACATGTGAGAGGAGGAATGAGATTTAAATGGAATAATAGAATTGGACAATTTACATCAGCTTTTCTTTAAACCCAGAAAAAATACAGCTGCTGAAGATATCATTTTTTCCTTCATTATCTTACTCAAAGATTAATCCAAGTTATGACAAATTGCATGTGGAGCAGAGGCGCCTGTGCGTGTGTGTGTATATATATATACATATATAAACATGTCTTGAATATGTATTTCTCAAGTGTGATCCAAAGCCATTGGAATAGGTGGAATGATTCCCATTTGGCTTCAGTGAATTTTGGACCTCATTCCTTAAACTTTGCAGATCCAACTTTGAAAACAAAAAGGAACAATAAAATGTCAGTTTATTTCTCATTCTGAAAAACCTTACCTGAGTTACTGGAAAAAAAAAAATTAAAAAAAAACTTTTAATCTTCCAACCATGTAAATAGTTTCAATTAACTAACATTGATTTCCTTTTGCCTATATTGAGAATTTTTATGTCCCAAAAGGAAGCATTAAAAACATTTCCATGATAACCATAAAAATCAATGGAGAGAAAATAAAGTTTTCTGTTTCATTACCTTTTCTGTGTGGTAATCAATTACAAATTAAGAGCAGTACAGGTTCAATTAAGTAACTAAATAAAAAAGAATTAAAAGCCGCAGGGGATCTTTATTTTACTTCTACTAGAGCAGGGTCTGACTCCAGGCCTCATTGACTTGTTTGCACCATAAAAAGGGGCTTAATTTCTGTGAACCCATCTGTCAGCATTAACTGATCCTAATTAGGAAAATGGGGTCAAAGAAAACAGAGCTACTGAAAATAACTTTTCCCAAGTGTAGCATTCCCTTGTCTGTGCTTGCCTCCAAATGGGATTACCCTGAACTCTCAGCACATAGCAAAACACAAATGAACCATTTGGCAAAACAAAGGTCCTTCCTTTGAAATGTAAGAAGCCATTGAGGAAAACATTGAATGCTCTGTCCCTGATCAGCAAATCCATGAGCACCGGCTTAACTTTAAGCGATTGCTTAGATCCTCCACTGACTTTAAGCTTAGCATGTGCTTAAAAACAGCTCAGTGTCTTGCAGGGCTGCAAGTTCAGAGTAAGCACTGAGAGATTCATTTAAAAAGGAAATACAGCTTTTTTAGACCTTGAAAAAAATTCTGTGGGTTTGGTTTTTGGTTTCTTACTTTGAAGCCAGGGTTCTTATTTTAGTCAAATAACTACTATATCTTCAGTACAGACAGCTAGTTTCTCATAGGCAAAAACAAGACTCCTGGTGACATACACAGTATAAATTTTGTGCAGATGAATGGAAAATTTAGGAAGAACTGGCATCCCTGGATACTTAGCCCATAGAAGAAAAAAAAAAAACAGTTCTCTTTGCCTCTTGAGTTCACATATACATGTATGCCAATGCATGCACATATGCAAAAATCATCACAGGAAAATTAGGGGTCCCTCTGAAGCCAATAGCAGAATGAAAAAACTTCTTCAAAGCCATGATTTCATCCATAACCCTTATAAATGTTGCCTGGGGCTTGTCACCTTTTTCTTTGGAAGTCTCATGGTTGTTTGTTTTAGCCAACAGCAACCATGAGTGCATCCAACCATGACAAGGATGGACCATCCCTATGGCAGGGCATGCACAGGTGCCTTTCAATTTCACCATCTAGCCCTGAACCTGCCAGACACCCGCTTCACTTCAGCACAGCCCTTGGGCTCCTGCAGCCCTCTGCAGCTTGTCATCCCCAGAGATGTTCCGCAGGGATCCCAAGGGCTCAGCAGCCAAGCCTCCCTCCCTCCACATCTACTCACCCTGGAGGTCCAAAGATGATAAAGGGCAACACCAACACCCATTTAAGGTAGCTTAACATCCATTTAAGGCAGCTTAACATCCAGACCTGTCTGGATCCAGATCCAGGTTCAGATCTGTCTGAAGAGAATCTGCCCCATCATTCTTCCCAAGAAGTAGGTGCACCAGTTGTTCATTTAATCTTGAGCTGCTCCTCCAAAGAGCACAGATCTAAAATCACTCTCAGAAATCTGTTTGCAGAGAGATAACTCAGTATTTCTCATAAATCAGGCAACTTGATTTCGTTGCCAAGATATTCAGCAATTTTCTTTTTTTAAGCTGCTCATTTTTCATTCCTTCGGGCTACATTTAACCAAATAATCTTACCATAAATCTAGGCTCCCGCTGTCACTCATTATAAAGTAGGCCCTGTTTAGAAATTCTTAGAATTGGTACATTCTTATTGAATGACAATCCTCAAATATCTTTCATTTTGAAAGGAGTAAAATGGAAATCAGTTCTTCTCCAAGTTTATCAGAAGGGCAGCCAAACACTGATGCTATACAGAAAGATCTTCAACTGGGAACTAGGCATCTATTTTAATCTGTGGACTTATTTCACATCTCTTAAGGGCAGTATATTTAGAAATGGACAATCTGTTTCTTCACTGCACCCATGATCTAAAAAAATGACCTAAGCACAGCATTTCTCACATCGACTCCTTTGCACTCTGGCAAACCCTAGGAAAGAGAACTTAAATTTCACACCAGTTATCAACAGGGCCAGGATTTTAAAAGTGTAAATAAATGCCCATATAAGTTATTAAGCTATCCTTGTTGCTTAATCAGTAACAGATATTTTACATGTCCTCTAGATGCCATCAGATAAATTGAGCAAATCCCTTAGGTCAGGACACGAAAATAAAACAAATTCTCTCCTCACTGCTTATCTGCCCAGAGTAAAGAGTATGTGAAAGTGATATAAGTGATAATCTTGGCGAAATTGACAGTAAATGGTATAAAAAAGATCTCCCGGCGTGCTGAGACAGAGCTTGGGCCTGACCGAATAACTTCTTTAAGGTAACACTTTGCAGCCACACCATGCAGTTGCACAGTAGACTACCAACAGTTTTGGAAGAGCATAGCCCCTGCTTCGGGCATCGAAATAAGCAGCAGGGTTTTGAAGAGAGCTCAGCTCCGTATCTTGGCTATGCCAGTGAAGCAACTGTTCAGTAAGGCTGAAGTGAAATCCTCCCTGTGGTGCTCACTGGGGACCACTGCAGGTAACCTCTGGACAGACAGAAAACATAGGCAAATTCCGCCCTCCCAAATCTACGCCTCCTACTCCCATCCCAAGCCATAACTACTCTTTAACACCATATAACAATATCAGCTGGAAAAGCTCAGATGACCTGAAGAACCTGGCCTTGCTCCAGGCTGCTAAAAACAACAAAAAAGACCTCTTTGCCACCCAAAGGTGAGAAAGAAATCCTTTCCAGATCCACCTTCTGTAGCCTCTTGGAGGGTTGTGACACATACAGAACCTTTTCTGCTGTTTTAAGGTCCTCCCAACCTTATCTTCCTTCCTCCTGCCCCTTTCTGCACATCAGCTCCATTGCCCTCTCGTTTTCTACCTTCACAATTCAGTCTTTCTTTATCACCTTACCCCTACCCCGAGTGTCCATACTGCTTTTTGCCCTCTTTTCCTGCATGGGTCCTACAATGCCACACAATTCAGGATGACACCTTCATTGCAATGCTGCATTTTCACGCAGCTGTCCACTGTCCTTTCAAGCTCTAAAGGGTCTAAAGGACCTCTTCACGGTCTAAATCCCTCCCTTCAAAACCCAGCAAACCTGGTTATTTTCCATGTGGTTTTTCACTAGAAAGAAGTACAATGCTGAAAATACTTGCAAGCTGGCAAAACACCATTTCCTCTGGTAATGCCTGTGGAGCAGTAACAGTTTTGCCCTGCTGTCATTCGCATGCAGATGTACCGTAGGTAATAAGAAAGAGATCAGAGAAGCAAAAGCAACAGGAAATGACCACTTTATAGGGTACAGAGTCAGCTTGTTTTATACAAACCGTCTGGTTTAGTAAGACAGACTTGTCTTAGACTTGCCAGCCAAGCGATATGAGCTACTGATGTACGTCTGGAAAATATTTATGATAAAAACTATGGTTGCAAAAAGAATAGCAAGTAAGTAGCTGATCCAGCTGGCATGCAAATTGGGCACAGTGTTTATCAGCACAAATATGTTCATCAGCACTACCACCTAGCCCTTCTGGAGAACTGGAGGTACTCAAAGATCTGCCTGACCATTAAACAGCTGAGTTTTCTGCAGCCCTTGGCAATAAATATTATTCCCATCTTGTGGAAAATGAGAGAAGGTGTTTAAGCACCTATCATGTAGCTCCTTTTCCCTGCATATTTGCCATCTCAGGTCACAGCTTCGCAGGGAGCCTTTCTCAGCTTATCTGGCCACTTGGTGAAGCACAGTTGCTTTAACAGTCTGTTCTCCTCTGAAGTTTTTTTTCTTTTTTTTTTTCTTTACAAGTTCCAGACAGATTTAATTTTACTCAGATCTATCCCTTCCCCTTGTCCAGGCCATTATTCTTAACTAAAAGGTGTGCACTTGATGAAAATATCTCTTGCTTGGACAACTATTCAACTAGCTAATCAACAAGTCCTTGCCCCAGCAAGTGTAGAGGCAAACTTCTGCTTTTTCCCTTTGGTGGCCCACTGGCATGCTCAACGTGGACCATGCCTCCGTCTGGATGGGACACGCTATAAAATCGGCACATGAACCAACACACCCAAGGCAAACTTCTGCCAAGTAGATGAACAGTCATGGGAGAGAGAGGGTTTGTGGTTGTTGATCCTCAGCAACTTTCTTCTAAAAATATACCATATACAAGCTAATGAGTTTAAATGAGTCCTCTGATATCCCTGTCCTTGCTGTGTCATGGCTGTGTTGATGAACAGAGGGTCCTGCTGAAGGGCAAGGGAGAGAAGTAGTTCACTGCCAACAGCCAGCAGCAGATGCACAGCACCCTAAAGAGGTGACCAGCAGAGGTCAAGAGAAGTTTGCACCATGTTATGAGAGAAATGGGGGTGTGAACAGGGAAGGGTAAAGGCAGATCTTTCCTCACAGCAAGCATCAAGAGAGGGAGTCAGAGAAATGCCATGCTAAGAGGTCAGGAGCCAATAAATACCAGAGAGCTGTATGCCTCAAACCCCTGCTCACTGGGAGATACAGAAGTCTGCTCTGTGGGATAGCTTCACTCCTTTTGCATGGATGTACTTGCATTTCCCAAAGGAACATCTTCCCTGGAGGCAGGGAAACTTTTCAGTCTGCAAACATTGCCTCAGCATCTGTGCATCCAGAGACTAAAAGATGGAGGTAGAGCATGCTCAGATCACCAAGCATTACCAATCACATCCTACTGACAAAATTTGTGTGTGTGTTTTTTTTTTTAACCTAAGATACCCCATGATAAGTCAGCTGCTGCTTAAGATGCATATTCACATGCATGTCTCTTGCTTCCAGCTATTTTTTTTCAGCTAGCAGAGGATACCAGAAAATTAGACACTTAAACCTTACTGCCTTTAAACATCGCTGAGCTCATGCTTGCATCTTTCTCTTCTGCTCAACCACTTGTTTTCATAATACTCAAAGGAATGTAGTCTTTTCCTCTTGTTTCAAGTACGGCCAGAAGACAAACTAACACAGTGTAATCAGATAAACTGTTTCTTTAGGAAACCAGGCTATGGATGGCCTACTAAGGCCCCATATTCTTCCTTGGTAGTTAAATAAGGTGACCTATCTGGAAATCACACTAACTGCTGCTCACGAAGCCCAGTCCCTGCATGAGAAGTGCCCTTTTAGCCAGGCTGCACAAACTCAGTCCCCCCAAGTGGCCCTGGCCTGCTGAGCCATCTATGGGGTCCTCTGGGTCTCTCCTGACTCCCCTGATAGTGACACCATGTGGGTTTGCACCTCTGAAGCACCTTTCTGCCCTTTCTGGGTGGTAGTACTGGACGTGGTGAGGATCTGGTCATTTTGGTTCTACATTGCCCAGGGATCTCTGGCCAGTCCCAAGAGAGGGGTCAGGAAGGCTGCCCTATACTTCTTGTGCATCATATTTTGCTGAATCTGCCATAACACACCTAAGGCAGTTCCAGATGGTATTAAATTTAATAGAGTTATTACATCACGCACAGGCTTGGAAAGACTCCTACAAGTGCTTTTGCTCTTTGAGATGTAAAAGCCCATCTGAACACAATTTGCATTTACAGCCTTTAAGGGGGGCTGTGCTCTGTCTCTGCTGCACTCCTGGCACCGTCTCCTCACGCAGACCCATGGGAGCCTGGCTGTATGAGAGGACACCTCCGTGCTCCCAAGGGAAGAGAAACCATCTCCCAGCCACCTTCCATGTTACAGATGAAAGGCAGAAGGCAATGTCTGGTGAAACCTAAAACCATCAGGCTCTGCTTTGCCATCAGGTCTTTCTAGAAGCCCTCTGAGACCAAATCCATCAGCAAAGATCAATCAGGAAAGACAATCCTGCATTAGGCTGTTGCAAAAGGGGCAAGCATCACCATGTGTCATATCACTGAAAAGTAAGACTTGACTCTAAATCAACAAGCACCATGCTTAGTTATTTCCAACACAAGTTTTCTCGATGTGCAAGGTCTCTTAGTGTGATCTGGTTTCTTGTATTCAGCCCTATTTCTGTAATATGCCAGAACAAAATCCACTCTGGCCATCTGATTTCACACAAACTTGATTCCTTTGTCTCAACACAGCTTGGACAGCTTTGGGATCCAAGGCCGGCTTTGTGCCTATTTTGCTCAGGTTTTCTAGAAATGACTTTGTTCCAGTGGGTCATTCAGGCTGTGGGATAACTGGAAATTTCACTGTTTATTAGTTTTCATTTTCAGTGCTGAGTGCATTTTCGATGTTGACTCACAGAAGTACGTTTTAAAGGAGTAATTGCTTCCAGATGACACACATATTTTGCTCTGAAGGAATACTGCAATCTTTGTTAAGGAGCAGAGCGAGAAAGACTGTTTTCCCTTATACGAGTGGCTCTTTCGAGAAGAAGCGGGAACAGTCCACATCCTGCGTGGTTACTGTAAATGCAAGCAAAGCCCAGATCCAAGATTGCACTCATTTGATACAACAAACTTGGTAAAGCAGAAGGGTGGGGTGTAGAAGAGTGGCATCATTTTGGGGTTGTTCAATGGTTAGAATAATTTGGGGGGTGTTTCAATCTGGTCCATGCACATTCCTACAAGATCCAGATCTCCGATGCTGGAATAACATCCTTGGAGTAGATTCAAAGAAACTTTGATGATGCCAGTAGACCTCTTTGACGGCAGCATGGAAAGACAGAAGTTCTAGGAAAGGAGACCTAACCAAGAAACAAACCCCAAACCTTCCACCATACTGTTAAGACAGTCACTTCAGACTGCATGGCTTGTGGTAAAATACACTGAAAGGCCTTGCTGGAGAAAAGGGTCCTCATCGATGAACTAAAAGTACCATTATTTTAGAAGCCAGCATGATTAGATAATGAAGACCTTTGTAAGTAATGCAGTTAGAAAAGACAAATGGAGAAAGCCTGACAGCTGGGGGGGGGGGAAAAAAGGTAAATGATATGAGTCCTGCCTTTCTTTCCCTTCCCTATAATTCTACTCAAGTCATGTCATAGCTAGAAGCAACCAGGAGGCACAGGTAGGATCAAGGGATGTGCTCAGTCTTGACTGATCTTCATTGCCCTACATTTAGTCAGCTAATTGCTGGGCTATCTCACCCTTAAAATATGTACACACATATCGGGGTAAGGTAAAGAATTTATATTTAATGGTTCAAAGATACAGTCAGAGCACAGAAGAGAGACAATTTTATCCCTTTGGGGAATCAATAGTTATATTGGACTAGCTTTGAGAGTATGCTCTAAATTATTCCTGAGCAGTTTCTTTATAATATTCCTTTGCTGGGGTGCTGACGAGAACTATGCTGAGCAGTACTATGGGCTGCTTAGTGAAGGCTCCTGAATCTGTTATCCTAAATCCTCATTTCCAGCAGCATTATTTTCATAAAACATAAGTACTTGATGAAGTACAGCTCATTTCTCTAACTTGCTTTCTGGCCATAACAGCTCAAAATAAGTCTGAGCAAGATTTCACATAAGGCCCGTTCGGTGGTAAGAGCGACAGAAAGAAACCACCTGTTTCAGGATAATTTCTTATACTATTGAAAAAGGATATTTTGGGCCCAGACACTGAGGAGCTGAGCATTCCTACCAAGAAGGAAATGAATGAGGAAAGATTATTTTTTATAGCTTGCTGTTTGTGAAGTCCTGCAGGTTGGTTGGTTTGACAAGAAATTTCTATGGTAATGGACTAGAGTTGTCACAAATTGCTGGAAAATGCTGATCAGCTGAAAGTGAAATGTTACAGCTTTGGGAAAAAATTCACAGCACAAGTTGGTAGAAAGGAGAGATGTAATAAGATTAATATGCTGTTTTAACCTTTCTATAATAGACTATTCTATTTTCTATTCTGAAAACATTTTTAAAAATCTATGAAATATAGTAAACACAAAATTACTACATATGTTCAAGTTTTGCCAAAAGAAACCATTTCTATTATACATTATTTGATTAGAAGGATTTTGGAAGTGTGTTCAATCTTATATCAGGATAAGATTTGCAAACGCAAAGCTTTCCACCAGTTGAAAAATGAAACGATCTCACTGCTTTACAGCTAAGAGTGGGCAGTGTTGAAAGCTACTATCCTAATAATACGGGACAAGGCTGACGGCACTAAAAAAAAAATCAGAAAAAGTATATCTAGAAATAAACAGACCTCTACTTCATAGCAATCCATAATATGTAGGAAAATACGTACTTTTTTCTTACAGAAACACATTAAGAAGAACAACATTGTTTTGTATACTGCACTTCTAGTTTGGAAATGCCCAGGAAGCTGTAAATGCCCAAAACAGAATGCAAGGAAACATAGGTTTAATTTAAAGGCTTAACTGGATAGGTCAGCCAGAGCCGTGTGAGAATCTAAGTGTGTGCTTAAGCCCTTCTTGCATAGGGCTGTTTTCCTGAATGAAAGTACTCTTAGTTGAAGCTTTAACACACACAAAAAGCTGAGGCTCTGCAAAACATACAGCACTGATGGGAGCAGGCTGCAGCCACAAGTTCTGCACCTCTAAACTCAGCCGGTGTTTGATCTTCTGAGCACTGAATAGTTAAAAAAGTAACAGTTTGAGACACGATATGGTAGCATTCAACCAGTGATGACTGAAAGGATTATTGTAGGCAGTGTTAGGGCCACCTATCACCAAAAGTTGTCTGATATATCCCGTTACATTATCCTTTTTCCAACTTCGCATAACTTTGTCAAGATATAACTGAATTTTTCCATACTCCGTCTAATGCAATTAGTTATTTCCTTATAAACAACTAAGATGTCTCAGTGCTCACCCAAAGGAGGTTCTGAAATGCACTGTTCTGCCCATGTTTAAGATGCCAAACTATTTTTTTTGAAAAAGCATTTCTGTTGCCTCCAGACTAGTGAACAGTCTGGGACTAGAATTTGCCAAAGGCTACCAGAGTGAGGAAAGTGCTTTTAGGTTGCCCACAAACAGCCTTCCATGTCTAATCGGCTACAATCCATAAAAAAAAAAATAAATAAATATAACAAAATCACAATTCACACGTGTCCACCATGTCTTGTCACAAGGCATGGGGCTAAGTTTGCAAAAGTGCAGCACAACACAGTGTGGCAAATGCACACAGGCCAGGACCTAATCTGATTCCTTCCTCATTCTGACATTCGTGACGGTTGAATTCCATGCTAGTAAATCTTCAATTCTTTTACTTTAAGTTATGATTGGGCATGGTATGAACTACATCACATGAAGCCACCAAAAGAGCCTTCTCACTGAAGTATATATATAAAAAAAACCCCTTTGTCACCAAAGTGCTCCTCTAAACATCCATATTTTAACTAGAAGCAGGATAAAAATACAAGTTGTGGGAAAACTATGCCACAAAGAGAACTTTTAGGAATTATGAATTCCATTTTCTTGTGTCATTAACAGCCAAAGCAGCTCCATGCAGGGACAGCCCATGTTGAACACAGTGCACACTTGTGGAGCAGGCACTTTCTCTGCATGAGAGAGGCTTCCAGAGCTCCCAGCAGCTCTTTGCATACACAGTGCTTGGAGAGATTATGGTGCCTTAATATTCAGGATGCACATTGCTTTTGCAATTTTTAAATAATACTCAATAATTTTTATTTATAGCCATTCTGAAGGGCATTCCTGTAAGGACTAGGAGAGGTGCTTGTAAAGATCCAGTTCTGATTAACTGCTAGGCTTATTTTAGAACTAATGCAAAGTCTACACTTCAAAAACAAGACTAAGTCTTGACAGCGCCAAAGTCTTGCAACATAACCAACTTCAAATGGCAGAAATCCTGCAAGATCTGATATTTTGCAATTTCCCTTCCACATGCCTTCCAGCTTAAGAAGCAATTGAGAACCACAACTATGGGCATGCGTCCAGCTCCAGAGACACAAGATGGACTAATCGCTGTTTTAATCCCCCAAAGGCCCATCTCTTCTACTCGCTATCTCCATTACGAAACACACATTGTTGGTTTTGAAGTTTCTGCCTTTATCGCTGTAAGTTTGGGTAGTGTTTAGTTCAGTTGGGAAGGAAACACTTGGGGACCTTCACTAGCACTGACCTTTTGCTGCTCTTCTGACCTCAGTGAGGAGTGGAGGTCCTTGTTCCCACTTGGAGCATTGGCAATGGGAGACAGGGAGCACTGGGGTCCTCTTGCTGGGATCTCCCTCTGGGGTTGGTCTCTGCAGCCTCTGGAGCTGCCTTCTCTGTGTGCTAGAACATCTTAAAGACACTCTAAACTTGGGTTTGCCACAGTGGAAACGGTGATTTGAGCACTGCAAGACCCTCAGGTGGAAGCATGAAGATTGTCAACATTCAGATACCTTTTAAAGTGACTAATAGTCAAATTCTGCATCCTGGCACTCCATATCCAGCTCAGACTGATGAATTTCTTAGAAGTATGGCCTGATACATAATAGCAGCTTGCTTAGATGAAGATATTTTGAGGTGGGGATGAGCTGTTCTGTATACGGTGCCCAATACAAAGAGACTTCAGTACATTCTGCAGCCTCTCAGCCTTGCTATAAGCAGTAGATGGATTGCAGGTGAGCGTAGGAGGCCCAGGATGTGTCAGTCGTTCAGTGCACCGTGCTCGGAGGACATGTGCCAGGGGTGGCCTGAGAACACTCTCTTCCATGCAACAAGCTGCCACCAAGCTCATTGCACCTCGTGGCAGGTCACGTTTCCCCCAGGTTTCCTCACAGATCCCCCTCCAGGCAGAGACCGCGCACCAGACAGGTTTCTGAACCTAAGAGGCAGTCCTGGCTTCCCCTATAGTGTGTTTTGCACTTCGAACGGATAAGTTTGTCTTCAATGACTTAATGAAGCCTGCAGCAGGACAGGCTCTCCTGGACGCGGTCCAGCCCCCCACACTCGCAAGGCCTGGCCGTGCTCCCACTGCCCCTGCCTCGCTCCAGGGCTTACGGGTGAGGGAACAGCCACTGGCTGTGTCTTCCCCGTGACAGAGCCCTGAGTCATCCCCTGAGCAGCGCCCGGCGGCAGGAGCACGCNCCTGGCTTCCCCTATAGTGTGTTTTGCACTTCGAACGGATAAGTTTGTCTTCAATGACTTAATGTGCAGTATGCAGGAAGCACGCAGCAGGACAGGCTCTCCTGGACGCGGTCCAGCCCCCCACACTCGCAAGGCCTGGCCGTGCTCCCACTGCCCCTGCCTCGCTCCAGGGCTTACGGGTGAGGGAACAGCCACTGGCTGTGTCTCCCCTGTGACAGAGCCCTGAGTCATTCCCTGAGCAAGGCCCTGAGCAGCGCCCGGCGGCGGGAGCACGCAGGGAGTTGGGAAGCAGGTCTGTGACGTGCACCAAGTGCATGTGTCATCAGGGATGCACGGAGGGTCAAGAAGTGCATTTCTGATATTTCTCAACTTTCAAGGCTTGGAATTTGCAGCTTAACTCCCTCAACACGCAAGTTTATATGTACAGACTGTATAAGATTGTTTGCATTCTTTCGTCCGCCCAGAGACTGAACGTGATGCACTGATTTCCTGACGCATGCAAACACTTTGGCATCAGAGGGACTTTCAGGAACAGCTTTTGCAGAGTTACTTTTCTAGGACAACTTTTTAACCCTTTCTAGGACAGCTGACTAAGCTGATAAGATAAAAAGTTATCTTAGCCACAGGTGGTGTATGAAGGCCTGTTTTCAAGTGCGAGCTAAAGAGAACTTCCATATTCAGGCTACAGACTCACACGTTCCTCGTGCAAGGGGTAAGTTGGCGGGTTGCAGTTATACAACGCTGACTTTTTTTAAAAAAAAAAAAAAGCCAGAAAGGGCCAGTGCCAAGGCCTCAGTGTAAAAAAACTCCTTTTCTTGCTCTAGCACGAGCATGGAAGATTACGGCCTTGGTACAGTCTTCCTCATCTTGCCTTGTTTTTTGTCCTCTAGGTCATCCCATTACCTCCATATGCTTCAAATCAAACATGCCAAGTAAAAATGAGGATTATTAGAAACAGGATTTTTTTTTTCCTAGAGCAAATTAGAGGGCTGGCCATTATATTTCTTTTGAGAACTGACAACCCACTACCGGGCACAGCGCAGAGCAGTTGGCAGCACACGCAGCCATGCAATGTTTTGCTGGGCTGATACAGCAAAATCAAGGAATGTGTCTTGCACCCAGCTGCAGACGCAATAAGGGTTCCAGGACGGCCTCAGCTCCAGTGCAGCGCTCACACCAGAGCAGCTGATTCTCCCAGACAGTGGAAGTGCACAATTAGGTCACATTAAACATTGAAAAAAACACCACAACAGTTGCACATGACAACGAAAAGTGGGCAACAACGGGAAATGGATCCTAGCTGGCAAAAGCAGCGGTACTTCTTTTCTGCTAAAAGTTCTCAGCTGAAGTATTTGCGTGAACAGGGACGTGTGAGCAAGCACGGGAGACGCTCAGGATCGCATCGTTTCCCGCGGAGGTCAGGAAGGCAGCCCTGCACAGGGGCCGCTCCAGGCAGATACAACGCATTCTGCATGCACCAAAGCCGAGGAGCCAGCCCTGGGGTTCCCTCCAACCTCACAAGCTTTGCCATAGCCCTCCCCTTCCTCTGGAAGGCCTCACCGAGGAGGCAGAAAGCGAGACATGCACAGCCCATCCCACCTACAACATATGTCCTGCCAGCGTCACTTGGCTTGGCTCAACTGATTGCAGTTTTGCAAAACGGAAGCAGAACACAGTCGCTGTCACAACAGTCAGCCCCGTCACAGGTGACGGACACTCTGCCGCTTGCCATGAAGCAACTGCACTGAAATATTTCTNGTCACAGGTGACGGACACTCTGCCGCTTCCCATGAAGCAACTCCACTGAGTTCCAGCACTACGACAGGTCCTGAGCAAGGCCCTGGAAAGAGGGTAATATGGTCTGTGGCGAGAACGCATCAAGACCTACCAACATCTCGAGCACACGCATTAAAAACGTTAGTCTGTGTATTTAGCTCCCACACATCATAAAAAGCTCCTGAGTTGGCTCCCACCAATAAACGTGTCAGCATCACATCTTGCAAAAGAGACATGGCCCCAAGACCCTTGAGCAGGGTTGTCATTTGCAAGGACATAATCCCACCCCTCTCTCAGAAAGGCCCTGTTTGGTTCGGAAGACAGGAGTGGACTGATAAATTTCCTTCTTGCAGCAGATTTTTCTAGGAAGAAAGGTGGCCTTGGAGCAGTTGGATTGCTTGTAGAGTCTGTGTATTGCAAAGTCATTGTTAACTTTGCCTGTGCTGCACATCCCCACGATGTGACAGCAAACAACGTGCCTCAGAGAAATCTCACGTGGAGCTCACAGCCGGATGGCACAGCTCCCTCAGCACATGAATTAGCAACACAATTCCCACAGTCTCCATTTTTCCATGTCTGCACCACACTTTTTCTTCATAAATATTAATCATCATAAGCAGTGTTCCTGCTGCATGCATCCGCTGTAGAAGAGCATCCTCTCCAAACACCTCTTTGCTCTGCTCCCAGACATGCGAGCAGTGATTCTCCTGCAGCCTGTTTAGCTCCATAGCTGGAAAATGCCCAGAAAACAGTTCAGCACAGAAGCAGCACCTCATCCCACGGGAAGCCAGTGAAGCCCCATGGGAGAGGAGTTACCAGAGGAGATTGGCGCGATGATTTCATTGCTCCCACAGTACCTGTCACCTGTGTCCAAGAGCCTGAGCGCACACCAATGCACACTAACAGCAAAGCTGGCAACTTAAAAGCAGCAGCCAGCCTCCAAAACACCTTGAACTGAGAAATGTGATTTAAATTCCAGTCTAGGATAAATTAAAGCTGCTCAAGTTGCAAAATGCTCAAAAAACAGATTTGTGGTTAGCGTGCAGTGGCACAAGAGCACCATGCCATACCTCACCCGCAAAGGGGACACCAGGGGACCACGCGTCGACCCTCCTGTCGAGCAAAAACGCGTCACGGGTGCTGCCGGGATGACCTGAGGCTGGGGCAAATCAGGCAGCACCAGAGGAAAGCCTACACGCGGCGGCATCGCCCTTGGGGACATTCCCAGAGCCGTGCAAGCTCCCTCTCGCGGCTGCTCGGCCTCCCGCGCGGAGCTGCAGAGGACTAACGCAGCCGTCACCTCTGCCCTCGCACGGGGCGAACCTGGTGCTGCTGCAGCGCCCGGCGTCCCTCGCCCGCTGGGGAGACGGCCCCACAGTCGCCTTCCTCGACAGCAGCTTTAGCAATGAGGTGCTGCTGTGGGAGGCGTTTGGGGGAGAGACTGCGCTGGAGAAGTCAACCCAATAGCACTTCGGCCTTTGGACCGGCCATTTAGAACCAAACCTCATTAAGAAAAACATATTCCAGAAAATCACCCATGACCAGTTAAGAGGCTGATCCTAACCTTGTTTGGAACACTGGAATAAAGGAGGGGGAATGTACGACACCTGGAAAGAGCAAAAAAAAAGGAGGAGAAGGTGAAATGGTTAAGGTCTCTTCCTTTAGAACAGACTCATTATGGATGGAAGAGGTCCTTCAAGGCCAACTGTAAACCCATCACCACCATGCTGACTAAGAATGCAACCTGTCCCACTCAGTCTGCCCCATTTTTTTCTGTAGTAATTTAATTTGTGTGTTCTGCATTTCCAGTGAGGTCTCATCTACCCCAAATAAGTGTTGTGATACGTTAGTGTAATGTGGTAGTTTAAGACTGGAAAGTCTCCAGACCACAGGTACCCAAGAAAAACAAAGATTTATTTGCTGTTCCTGCAGCTCTCTCACATTGTTTGACAAAAATTATTGGTGGCTATTTATTTTTTTAAATGAAGAAAAGTAGTTAGAAAATAACTTCGTGGCATATTGGACTAGCAGATTGCTCAGACATTGTACAATGATAATAAAGCCTTGACGACTCTTTGATTGACACCTACAATGAATGTAGCTGTCAAACTTTTGTGCAGAAATTTTGTTTTGCATTGACAAGCTATTTCACTGGATGGGGTTCTGCATAAAAGGAATAAATCACATTGTTGTGGTGCTGCTATTTACAGAGCACGGAGGACAGTGGAAATGTTACAGCATAAATATTAATATACCAGTTTCTTCTGAAGTACGTTAGTTTGGTATGCGATGTACGCCCCACGTATACATCTCAATATAAGGACGGAGGCACTGGTGTGCAGCAAGAAGGGGGGCTCGGACTGCCAGGTTGTGGCGTTCAATCACTGATTCATTCTATGGCCTTTAAAATGTCACTTAGTCATTCTAAGGCTTAATTTGGTCTTCTGGAGAATAATACACCAACATGGACTGCTCCGCAATTTTTTTTTTTTTTGCAGCTACTGTCATCACTCCAGGCTGCAGAGGCTGCTGCTCACTGCACGAGGCCTCATGCACCCCAGGGCACGCTCAGAAAGTCGGCAGGCCCAGCCCAGCACGGCAGCTGCTGCGTGACCATTGCTTGCTCGGGTTAGGAGAAATAACTTGCCACAGATGGGCAGAACACATACAGCTCAGCCCCCTGCAACACTGAGTGCATCAGCCTCAGAGGAAGGAAAACACCCCAGCAGGCAAAGCAGAACATAAAGGAAAATTATACATATATGCATATATACATATATATACATATATAAGGATGAGTGTCTCGCACTGCATTTGTTGTGCAGTAGTGCCTGGTAGCTGCTTGTGCATCTAAAGCTGGAGGGCCCAGAGAGTTTCCCTATTCCCTGGGGCAAGGTGAGCAACTTCTGAGATTATCTTTCTTGGCTATTCTTAGAGCAGCACCGAGGTCGAGGTGCCCAGCACGGTGCTGTGTGAGCGCGGTGTTTACGAAAGGATATACTTGCAGCTCTGCCACTAATCAAACCACCGGGCCTGCGCTGTGGCAGCAGCCCTGCTTGCTGCCCTGCAAGGGGAGCTACACGGAGGGTTGCACAGCGCAGACCTGGGAAAGGCAGTTACCCAGCTTGAGCGAGAGCAAGACCAATTTCCTTCCTCCCTTCATTTGCTTGTTCACTTCCTTTGTAAAATAAAACCCTGAGAAATTCTAGCAACAGGAAGCTCATCTCTACCCCAGAAATAACAACGCTCCTTGCAGCGATGCCAGTTTGGCGAAGGGTGCCAGAGCACTGCAGAGCTCGTTCGGGTAGCAGACCTTTACATATATATATCTATCTATCACCAGGAACGAGAACAGGAGCGTCGTGTCACAGTGACCCAGGCAGGAACGCTGTCCCTGTCCGGGACATCAGTCTGTTGGGCTGTAACCACAACGCTGTAACCACCTGAGCAGTTACAGCCGCCGCGGAGGACAGGACAGCTACCTTGTGCATGGATGCAGCTGGATTAATGTGGAACTGAATCATTCACTGCTGTCATTGCCTAACTTTAAGCGCTCGAACCTGCAGTCCTGGATCTAAATGCAGTTAAAAAACTCTTTGAATGCAATGTAGCAACACTTTCTGGGAGAAATATAAATATAGGCCTTATTCTGCAACAGGTTTCATACACCCAAACCCTGGCATTTTGATGACATCTCCCCAACTTTCCTGCAAAACCAAAGTACAGAGAAGAACATCTGCTCTAATGGATGCAGTTGTTACTGTACGTCCAGACAACTCTCCTTACCAAGGAAATATGGCTTGAGGATTGGCAGATACATGGCTCTTGCATTCCAAAGGGAGATATCACTGTTCACATTTTACCTGTGGTTTGAATGGGACTGATGCTTCAGGAAAGGTGCCCTTGCACTGCTCCCCTTCACTGCTGACCAAGAAGGGTTGGGAGGATGCACAGATTTACCATGAGAGTGCTCATACTTTTCATAACATCGAGGCATTTCAGTCATTCTCCAGTCTTGGCTAATGGAAAGAGGCCAACAATGAGCAACCTTGAGCCTAATAGATGCGTTGAGCAGAGGTTTGTCTGGGCCCTGCTGCTCCTTCCTCAACACCCTGAGGGACTGGAGGCATCAAACCCATGCCATGGTCTCAGCACAAGCAGAAGGATCAGTGGGGAAAACACAGAAAGCAGCCACTGGCAAAAGCAGCTCACCTTGGGCAGGGAGGTGTTATTTCTGTAGCTCTCACAGACTGTACAGCCCTCTCCTGGAGGGGTTTAGGCATCATTTTCCCAGTGCAGAGAATCGCCGCTTTGGCACCACTTCAGAGAACAGCTCCAGATCAGTAGCAAACCCTGGGAAAAGGATCCCCATGCCTATTACTGAAACCTCACAACTATGGAGGAGGAATCAAAGGAAAAGTTAACACGTTTCGTCGCTCCTTTCCCCCTAGTACACCCCATCACCCCAAGACGCAAGAGCAGACCCTCAACCCGTCTGTGCACCCATGCATTGGGAATGTGTGTCTAGGCTTGGACGAACAGCAGTGTCTCCTGCAGAGGCCGAGGCTCCGTGCACTGGGGCAGTCTGTGGAAGCAGCTCAAAAAACATTTTTGTTTTGCCAGACACAAGTGCTTAGTTAATGATTCACCCTGAACAGCCAGGCAGGGGATTAAGGCAAGCAGTGAGACAGCTTATTCTCCTTCCCTGCATTCCCCCTTAGTAAGGGCTAGACGTCAAGTTAGTTGGCCTAGCAATAAGTGGACCTTGTATTATGTTTTCCATTAGTAGACCCCCAATGCTTTACACAGTCATAGACTAGACCCCCACAGATGGTGACTGCTTTACACAGTCACCATCTCACAAATGGAAAACAGGTGACATCTCATCAGATGTCTCAACAGACACCTAAAGTGCCACCGTCACCGCTTAGANGCCGAGGCTCCGTGCACTGGGGCAGTCTGTGGAAGCAGCTCAAAAAACATTTTTGTTTTGCCAGACACAAGTGCTTAGTTAATGATTCACCCTGAACAGCCAGGCAGGGGATTAAGGCAAGAAGTGAGACAGCTTATTCTCCTTCCCTGCATTCCCCCTTAGTAAGGGCTAGACGTCAAGTTAGTTGGCCTAGCAATAAGTGGACCTTGTATTATGTTTTCCATTAGTAGACCCCCAATGCTTTACACAGTCATCATCTCACAAATGGAAAACAGGTGACATCTCAACAAATGTCTCAACAGACACCCAAAGTGCCACCGTCACCACTTAGATCTGAACCCCAGGTTGGGAGTCTGCAAAATTCTTCTTCTCCTGAGATGCTCCTGCAAACTTTGGGGACAGTTAAGCAGCACTCCTCGCCATCTTACAGGAGGTGTTTAGGCAATGACAGAGCTGTTTGCCTGTTTTGGCCTGTGACACAACTTCAATATGCCTTGTCGAACACACACTTGCACAGAAATTTGAGGAGGAAAACCACATAACCAAGAATTCAGTAGAGTTTTTTTTCATTTAGAACAGGCAACTTTAACAACATGGTTTTAATGAGAAGAGGATCTAGTAGATATTTTAACATGTTAATCAGTGGCAGCACGCTTGTTTTTGCTATACAGAATTTTAGGTCATTCATTATATAGATTTCTAATCTGATAGGAAATAATAATTTGGCATGCAGTCGAGCCTGTGCTAATGGTATTACAGTCCTGTGATTTCCAACCTGAGAGACAGCAGCATGAGGTCAGGCTCATTCTGAATATAAGGTCTCCCCAGCACTTAATTGCTCCGGGTCGCATGCACCTTCTCACTTATCCATTTGAAGGATCACCTGAATTTCACAGTGCTCCCGCAAAGGACTGCACAGAGTGCCCTGTCTCTCATTGCTTTTTGATTTAAGAGTCGCACAAGCACATAAACATAAGTGATTCCATGCTCAATAACTAAAATTAAAATTCCCACTGCCCAGAGCTTCCTGCAAGAATGTGACTATTCTGTCTGAGAAACCACATCCTGTCCCATAGTGTGTTCAGATGGATTCCTGTCAAAAGGCACAGCTCCACTTAATAACCATCCAGGACTGTCTGATGATCTCTTGGAGCCCAGGGCAGAGACTCCCGTACAGTCCCAACAGCTGGGTCAAATCTGATGACCTATAAAATTTTGCATCGCTTGGGAAAACGTCTGGGACCATCCTTTTAACCACAGCTGACATATGGGCGTGTTCATGGGAAAATGTAGTCAGATTCCCCTAGGGAGAAACCCTCTTTTCCCCCCTCAAAACTTTCGCTCAGATGGGAGCAAGGGCTCGGCCTCCAGCATCGCCTGGGTGGAGCAGACAGTGACAGATTCCCAGGTCCATCCCCCTTCGCTCACTGACGTTTTGCCCTGACACTAAGGCTGACAGAGCTGCCTTCACCTTGGAGGCCAGACCTCAGCTCTGGGCTGTGCAAATCCGCCCAAAGGCTCCTCGAGAGCCACAGCAACGACAGCGGCGGCAGAAGGGCAGCAGGCAGGACACCAGACCTACCTGGGCATGGGGTAGGTGCAAACATCTGTTTGGGATGAGCCTCAGGGGATTTCGCTGTAGGAAGTAACTCTGGACACCAGGTCTGCATCAGCCTGAGGAAGGGTCGGAGCCTTCGACGTGGAGGCTGAGGCCTCACATCTGAGCGGGCTCCATCAGACAGTGACTCTAAGGCATGGGGTTAAGGCGCTGTGACTCAGATTGCAGAGCAGAGCTCTCTAATAACACCTCCTAACTATATGCAATATGTAAATACATGCCGTGGGCAGGAAACCTATGAAATAAAAATGCATTTGTTAAATATTTTAAACACTCCTTTAAAATAATTGTAACTATTTAAATTGATTTAAGGCAGGTTAATAGCAACTGGGAAGAGACCCAGAGCTAGACAGCCTCCTTCCCTTAGCTTTCTTTCTGATCGTTGACAAATGAGGCAGATTCCACATTTGTGCCTCAGTCTCTTCGTTTTTACAGTTCCATCAGGCAATACTTGGCTGTTTACTGAATTGCCTTGAGATTGGCTGAAGGAAAGGAAGTTGTAAAGTTTGGTATGATAAAAGTTGCAAAATTTGGTATGGTTCTCAACTACATAAACTACGGGGGTATTTAAACTTTGATTTCTACTGACAAGGCATAAGGATCCCTGTATTTCTAGTTTAGTGTTTATAGTAAATTAATCTGCTCTGAAGAAAGCTGGTGTGGCAGCAGTGAAGGAGGCAGGAGGAGCATGGAGCTCTGCTCAGCCCACTGATACAGGGGTGCAGGACAGAGCTGGGAAGGGAACAGTCGCTCTCCACGCCCAACCCCAACATCCCTGGAGAGCATCCAAGGTGATCCTGCGGGACTTGGATATTTATCCATCGTGTCCGCCACATGGCCAGTGCTGGCCAAGCTGCCGGTCCTCCTATACCCCGTCTCCCACCTCCAGTCGCAGACTGGGAGCACGGACATGGGGAAGGAAACACCATGAGAGCGGTCAAAACAGCCACCGAAGGAGCAACAACATCGTTAGGCGCCCAGTAAAGAGGCAGAAGATACTTAGTGATGATTCATAATGGTCTCTTAATGCGGGGATTGAACTTCAGCCCGTGACGCGTGGTGCCCAGCGCACAGGCAGGTAAGACTGCGCATCCAGGCACCCTTATTGAAGTCACCCACTTCAAACTACGGCTGCCTCCAAGTGGGATGTGAGAAACCACACCTAGTACTTGTTCAACGGTAGAAGAATGTGGTGTTTTTGGTATCTGCATGCACCAGTGCTTGCAACAGCTGTAAATGCTCAGCTAAAAGGGAAATGGTGCCTTCTGACAAACTTCATTTCTGATATTAAGAAATCTGATACTTACTAGAGCTCCATGAGCTATGAAACACATGCATTACAGATGCAATTTTATCCCCTAGCTGTCAACATAAGCTTTGGACCAGTGACACACGTATGTGAAATAGTCTAACAAACCCTGGAGCCATCTACTCCTGCCTTCTAACGTACTGAGAGAACAAAACTCACTGGCAGAATCACAAGTTCTAAAGAATAAAAATCAATCCATAGAAGTGGTGGAGAGCGAAGACTTCGAGGAGAACAGCAGTAGAAGTAAATTCTCAAATGAATCAGAGTAAACCTTTGATAGCAATTGTAGCTTCGGAGTGTGAGAAAACAAACAGCAGCGAAGCGCCTCATTTCCAAGCACATGTCTGGGAGACTCCACTGGTGGGGCTGGCACGGAAGCTTCGCTGCTGGATGATCACCCTGGTGCTTGCCAGCAAGCACACCTATGAGAAGAAAAAAAGGTTGCCCTGTACATACCCAACGGAGTAAACGGATTCCTCAGCGTTCAGACATTTTCCAGTGACTTTGAGATCAAGCACCATCAGCTCGAAGGAGTGAGAAACACCAGCTCCTCACTGCTTACCTTCTGCCAACCCTGCTTCCTTCCTGGTCACAAGGATGGGTCTCGCTTACTGGGCCTCGCCTGAAAACTCACCTCTCCCTGGTCTTGAATGGAAGGAGATGACATTCCCCTCATGGATTTAAGATAGGTGACAACCAGGGCAGTTTGAGACAACCAAGGTCCTAAGCAGGGAACAACTAGGCACGTGCCAGGAGCCTGGTACCGTCAGGAATCAGAGGATGCACAGAGATGCAAAGGACCTGGAAGCAGGCTATCGCTGACCACAAACACCACAACATCTCTGCCTATCCCCACACTTAAGTTTAGGAGAATATTCTCAGCTCTGCATCACATCTTCTGGCACATTTCTCTAAAATGAGTATATTCTACTTTAACCAACCCGATTCTGACCTTTAAAAAAGTCAAGCCTGGAGATTAAGGTAGATTTTATATGGTCAATTTTGGGGCTTCCCATCTTTAGGAGGCTTAAGGCATGCAAAATTCCGCAAATGATGCAGAATGCTTTTATAAAACAAACAGAATATAAATTAAAAATACTCAAATCTGAAAACCACAGTAGCAGGGCTCCGTGGAGCAACCAAAGCTTCCTTCATTATCAGAAACAGGCTTTAAAAATTCAGGCTTCAAAAATTCAGTGAAAAGATGACATGTTAGACTTATTTCTGGTGTTGCTAATAGAAAGACTATTATTTCTGGTGTTGCTAATTGTTTGGTTGATCCATTTTTGCTTTCTCTTTTTAAGTAAAAAATACTGCAGCACTGCCATTCATCTCAGCGTGCCTTCTCTCAGCTTAAACTTTTCAAGCATTTGCCATTAAAAGATATTACTGTTTCATATTATATGGATTTACAAATCAGAGGTTTTGTCCCAACATGATTAGTCGCATTATGAATGGAAATGCAGGTATGTCAGTTTATAGTGCAAATTCCTGCTATGACAGCTACTAATAATTAAAAAAACCCTCACATCATTCCTGGAGAATTTCTCTTCTGTATTCATTCAAAATCATCTAGGTAAATTCTACATAAATCTTAACTAAATACATCCCAGCGAACATCCCGAGCGAGAACAGCGGGCCTAGTCAGTTTACATTTCAATAGATCACGCAATGAAGTAAAACAAATTACTTATACTATTTGTCTCCATGCCAGCTTCCAAAAAAAAAAAAAAAAAAAATTTATTCTTAAATATGTCTACATTTTTAGTCAAAATTATACGCATAAAGCGCAGAGACATGTAGGATCTTGTTCAAGTGATAACATCTGTAGATGAGTTGCAATGATTAATGCTCCCATGACCTGTTTTAATCCTCCTCGTGGTGCTCCAAAGCCCTTCTGTTACACAACTGATAGCCAGGATCATAATCAAGACCCTCAGGGGTGGGTGTATAGGGAGAGCACTACCTATCATTAACAAATTACCAAGAGGCCCCCACACCTGATTTTGATTTCGTTTATTGGAAGCTGTCAGACTAAACCTTTGACCATCTCAATAGTGAATTAGTTGAGCACGAGACCTTTGCTGTGGCCACATATGACTGCTTTGGGCAAACGTGCTCCAGGAAGACCATGCGTGTCACTCTACAAGCATTTGTTGGAGTGCAGAAACCCATGAAGACGACCCTGAGGCAGGAGGGAGCGCTGGAGGGCAATCGGCGCTGGTTTGCCGAGGACACAGAGAATGGCATCATCAGGAACGTGACAGCAGGACACACAATGAACACAGGCAGCGCAGCGGCACGCGGGCACCACCGGCTCGTTGGCTCTTCCAAGGCAGATGGGGCAAGCAGAGAATAATGGAGACTCACACTTTTCTCCAGCAAATGCTAAACAAAAAAATCTTATTTGGATGAGTGACGCATCTCTAATAGAGCACAAAGCACAACTCTGTCCCTTCAGGACCGTACGGCCTGACAGAGAGGGCCCAGGGCAGCACTCATCTTCTGCAGGGCATTTTGAGGAGCCATCTGAGCATGCATTGCTCCTGCGCAAACAAAAGCCCATCACATAGGTCAAAACTGCAAAAATTTTACTTGCTGGATGATTAGGGAACTAGAATTATGGCGGGACACCCAAGCAATGAACATTTTCCAGCCTCAAGCACTGCAGACAGCACTGCAGACCACTGCTTCTGAGCCTGTAAATGTGCCAAATAAACAAAAACATCCCCTCTAAAGTTTTCCTGAAGTCCCTTGGTAAATTGCCAGTAGATTTTTACCTCAAACAACAACATTTAATTGCTGTAAAAAGAAGCAAGTAAGTTACACTACATACAAATAATTAAAATCTGCAACTTCAAATAGGCCTAAAAGAAACTGCAGGCAACATGCCATTCCACACCTAACTGGCACTTCCATAATTTCCTAGAATCCTCAGGAAATTCCAGTTATATCAGTTTTCTCCCACAAGTTCTAATACCTTCTAACCGATCATGAACATATCTTACACACCTGGCAGCTTCTCCAAATTTGAGGGATCCATACATTAACTGACAATAATTGCCCAGTAAGTTGTGGCAGGGAAACAATTGCATGTTGCATGCAAGTTGCATGTAGAGAAACATGCACAAATGAATTAGCTTATGCAAGATGTAGTATGAAGTTGTAGCTTTTGAAGGTCATTCTGTACATGAAGGCATTTAAGAGTTTTAACTCCTTTTTCAAATATACTCATGCATTTGAAAAGCTTAAGCAAAGGCACATTAATTTGAATAAGGAAATGAGTAAAAAACAAATTTCCATGGAAGAGCATCCTCTCAAGCACAACTTCAGTAAGCTTGAAAACAAAACAAAACAAAACAAAAAAGGAGAATACATCCATATTGCAAAGAATCAGAGTGCTCCTGCATCTGTTTCCTGTACACACAGGGGCATGCACTTTGCTCGGCCTGCATCTGCCACAGACGCAGTGCACTTACTGAACCTGCACTAAAGCCAGTCCGATGACTCAGAACAAGTCACAGAAGGGTCATACTCCTGGGAGCAGTGTCTGTTTGTACTGGCCATTCACATGGGAGATAACGCTACTACCTCAACTGAACCTGAACAAAAGATGCAGTTAAGTATTTTGCCACCTTATGAACACGGTGAGCGGAGTTACCTCCTCTGAAACCCCACCGTCCCTGGAACCCTTGACAACGGCACCTTCTTTGTAAGGATGAAACTGCAGTTCCAGGCAGCTGCTTTACTCACTCCGTCACATCTGACTTGTCCAAGCTTGGTGAGTGGTATCTTAACCACCTTTGATGTTTACATCTTCTCATTCTCATAATAAGGGATGTTACAACTAGGTCTTCAGAGCTAGTTCAGAGAAAATAGTTGAGTCCTGGAAGTCCCAAATTTCTGTTGGGAAAGGTCCTTCCCAACAGTTTCATGATGTTCAAACAGAAAACAAAAGGTTCCTCCATATGCAAGATATAGTAGGAAGATTCAGTCCTGAATAGTTGCAGTTTTAGGAAGAAATGGAAGCAATTAGCACAAACGAAACTCACCTGACTTCAGACAGAAAGGCAAAGGGTAACTGTGGAGACAGATACGGTACGGAGAAGGTCAGCTGCAAGGGTTTCATTACCTGTTTTACTGAATGGCTTTCATTAGAAAACAAAACAGCATGCAAATCTATGGGTTCAAAGGCCTGATCTTCACAGATATCTAAACAAATTTCAATAGCCTCTAAAGAAATACATTGTAAATTAATATAGGAAGGGAGAAAGGAAAAATGAATGAAAGAAAAATCTTTCTAAACCTTTAAGATTTCTAACAACTGCAGGCAAAGTAGAAAAAAGAGTTCATTGGGTGTGAGTAGCAGAAATGGCTGTAGACAAGCTTTTATCAAAGCCACGCTCAGACACTAGACGGTGCGCCAGAATTAAAAGGGAGGAACACTACCCCAGGGAAAGGAGATGACTAAACTTCAAGTGGAGAATCTGATTACTTGGCTTCGTACACTGTGGCATTCCTTCTTGCTGTTAATTAGAGTATTTCCCAATGGAGAGAAAAAGGCATGATCTAATACTGAGAACCATACACCACCCGGACATAGTGCAATGAATCAAGCTTCACATGGAGGTGATTTAAAATCTACACAAGGATGTCTAAAACAATGCCCACCAATACCTACTGATCGATGTTATGGATTAACTATTTGAATAGCATTGCTATTCACACACACACACGCATACAAAACACCAAAAAAACCCACTGCGGTAGTCAAACAAAGAAGTTATAAGCTATCGCGTTGCAATGCACATGCTGAGAACTAGACATTCTCTTGAGAAATCCAGAAGCAGCCCTTTGAAGTGACCTTAAGAGGACAGTAACAGCACAGAAATTCTGCTTACACAAAGACGGACAGCTATCTGCTCAAGGAGGGCCAAAGAATGGGTGTAGAGAAGTTACTACGAAATGGTAGTCTGAGGAGAGCGCTGTTGATTTATCATTAAACAAGGTAGTTGTGATGAACCTTGCAACTAGCAGGACACATCACAGAGGAAAACTCACTGCGAGAGCAGCCCTGCTGGGACCATCTAGGTCCACAGGCCCACCTAGGAGAGCGCCAAGCCAGACTGGCTCCCGAGAGCCTGCAAGCCCCGGCTGCAGGAGGTCTTAGAAGCTCCATGGCTACAGAGGAAAAGGAGGGTTGGACACGAGGTGCATTCGTGCCTGATCTGAGGTGGGGATCAGATCTTGTGTCTGCCCCTCTGTTTCCGCCTATGCTAGGGGTGTCCCCAAGGAGCAAAGGAAGGTCTAGCCACATTCAAAGTCTCCAACAGTTTTATTCCTTTTCATTACATGACATTATGTGGCAAGATTTAGAAATGGAACCTTCAATAAGGCATCCAAATTGCCTGACCCTAACGAAGACCTCTGAGCAAGCTCTGGAGGGCACCAAAGTATGCAGTGAGATAGGCAACGAGCTCCTGGAAACTGGCTTCCAAGGCATCTACCACAAGCAGCCAAGCAGCGTTAACTCTACCTTTCTGGGCAACTATAGCTGTAGGGTGCTTGCCAGCTTTAAATTCCTGTGAGGGATACCAGACATCTGATAAATGTAGGCAGTCTTAAAGTGATACCCATCTTCAAAGGGTTCATTCCCAGGTTTATGCTGGAATAATTTAGGAGTACCTTCCTCCTTTCTCCTCCAATGCAAAAGAATCTAGAGGAGGTGACTTCGAATAAGTATTAACAGAGCTTTGCAGTTTGGAATCAAGATGAAACTAAGATCTTGGAGAAAAATAATTGAAAATATTGACGATCTTACAAGCTTATGGTTTAAAATCTTCTGCAGAACATTTCCTAGGTGTGTGCTTTTTTCAGGAAAATATAAACATTAGTAACATTCATCTGATGGTCAGACCGGGCTCTGACACATTAGGACAATTTAAAGACAATAAAACATACATTTGATTAAAAAAACTCAACTCATCTAGACAGTTAAAAGAACAAAGGGCGAAGATGTACTCCAACAGTGCATATGCCATGCTGGGGAACAGGGAGGGGAGCACCTTTACGAATATTACTAAGGCATAGAAGTATTTGGCTCAAGTATCAGGCATATGCATACCCGTAACATGAATGAGGTTATATGAGCAATCACTTGAAGGAGAAGCCTGGCTTTTTTCTTCTTGACATATAATGAAACTGAAGACAAACGGCATATAAATAAAACTGCGTGCTTCAGTCGTACAGAATGATAACAATCTCAGCAATTCAGCGGCTCGTGCCAAGAGATTCTCCTTGCACGCTGCTCGCAGGTTAGCCGCTTTATCAGATTGGATGCAGAAAACAAAATGACAGAGGCCAACGCAACACCTCCACACAGCGCTTGCAAAGACAGAACACCACTTAGAGCAGTAAGAACCCAAACTACGTCTTGATAAAGAGGCTGGGTTAGGAAACGAAGGGCATCAGGCATTCAGCACTCTGCATCTCCATGCACCCCCAGCGAGAAGGGCTGGATGTGTTCACAGACATTTCCAAATAATACAAACTAGGTCTTCCATTATACCACTTACCAGTAAATGTCAAAATATGCCACAAAGGAGTCAAAGAGCATCATTCTTATTTTACTGATGGAAAACCTGAGATACTAAGTGGCAGCATGTGCAACTTACCCTCATCTCACAACTGTGGTTCTAAGCAACCTTTTTTTCTATGACCTTTAGCCAAAATCTGTACCCTTTCTTAAAGCTAAGATGAATTTATATATTCTTCCTAGTAGATGAAAGCTACAAGTAAAACTAATCCAAAGATTAGAAATCCTGTTAACAGCATTTACTAATCATCTTGGAAGGTTTTCAGATGAGTCCTACTGAAGTTCTACAACCTGACTTGCTCAACATCCTGGCACAGCGGGTAGGACAGAGGGGTATTTTTCAAGACTTCCGCTCCCTAGATGGCAACCAAATTCTCCAATAGCTAAGTGAGAACCCTTTCTCAAACAGGACCCGTCAGTGCTATTCCTCCCCCATCGGAATTATCCCATTAATTTTTGGGGAGCTCAGATGTGCTTTAGTGCCTCTCACCCCACCAGCTGCTTTGGAGGCGAAATGGCACCAGGAACCCTTTCCATGAGTTCATTTGTTCAGGTATTCTGAGTCCAGTGCCAATAACGTTTCTTCAGTTTCTGCTTTGCAGAAACCCCCCATGTTGCCTCTTTCAGTATTTGACCTGGGTGACCCAGCGAATGCTCCATGGACAGTTAGAAACTTAGGAATCACCCAACAGAGGCACAACATCTTCTCTACACAACTCGCACCGCTGCACGCTGCCACGCTCACCCGAGGGGCTCTCCTGCATTTATGCTGTGCAGCAAGGCGTTCTGGCACCCTGCACGGTCAAGAGCTTTCCTCGGTGGATTTTTTTCCTTCAAATCTCTCTCACAAGAGGCTGATTCTAGAAATTTAGCTTCAGATCACTGGGCACTTTGAAACCCCTTTGAGATATTTGCCTTCAGTGCAACGCTTGCACCTTACTTACCTAAACACTCAAAATATTTCATCATTAGTGCTGTGATTGAAGTCCATAGTAAGTTGAACAAAATTATAGCTTCGTATTTCAAAAATACAACTTGCAAGAATTTAATTTTCATAGCTTACGTCTATCATGAACTTGTTTCAGCAGAGTTCTAGACGATTAACCTCTTGCACATTTCAATGAAGCTAAAAGCACAAGAGTAATCTCATAAATGGTTGAAAATATCATTTCATTTTCAGCATTTTTTTCATTTATTAGTTCAATAATCATGAGAGCTGGCGAAAGACTCCAAACTTATATAAAGTAGTCTATACTAAATTCATTTTCAGGAGGGTCACTATAGAAAAAATATAATTAGCAAACTAAGGGAACTGAAACAGAAAAACCTCACTATTTTGAGGGAATGTTGTATTGTCTTTGCTGTGCCCAGTTACAAGCGTTCACTGACAGAATTTTGGTTAGTTTTTACAGTCTATGGACTTGGCACCCACTTGTTTTAGGAGCAGCTCTCAGCAGGGGTAAGGAGAGCAGCTCTGTTTAAAGGAAAACAGCTATGTCTGCTCCTCATTTGTGCTGACTGGGGTTATGCTCTGGATCACACAAGTCAGAGCAAAATCACATGCCCTCAGCCCACAAGCCAGTGGGACAAACTTATGATCCACTGAAAAGTTACTTAATTAAGAATTTGCTGGAATTCCAACTGAGATAAAACTTCTAAGGAGAATAATTACTGATCTTTAGGTATCTTGGGATCTTTGCTGATGTCTTTGCTGCAAGAAAAGAATGGACTGGGATAAACATGAGATACTGATAAGTAACCGATGAAAAGTATCCCTTTTATGTGTACAATAACTAAGTATCTGTAACAATATATATTTACTGCTTGGCTTCAAAATGAACTCCTTACGCAACCTCTTTCTCCCAAACAAACATGAAAAGAAAACAATATGGTCATTTATACCTCATTTATTAAGACAGAGGCCATCTACTACTTAATACGCTGCTATAGCTATAAATCACATTTTTTGCTCCTTACTATATTAAGTTGCAAGACAGCTTGGCAATCAGCTAACAAAGGCAAATTGGGCAGGGGAGGAGACACACATAAGCTGCGGCGGGTTAGGAGCCATCCGGCTGCGGTCGGGACCAAGGCGGAGGCGCCCAAGGCGCTGGCCCTGGCGCGCTCGAGCTCCTCGAGTGCCCCGCGGGGCTGCCAAGGGCTGCTCCGAAGGAATGTCGGGAAGGGCTCCAAGGACCGCCTGGGCACCTCTTGCTTGGCCACATACCAAGACCTGCACCACCAAGGGATTCCTTTTTAATTTTTTTTTCCCCCCTCATCTCTGAGGAGTGACCAAATCGTTTTGCAAGAACGAAGGCTTCTGGTAAGAAAGTTTATAGTGCAATGGGAATTGCTTTGTGCCCAGTGTCATTACTCATTCTCCCAAAACAGTTTAAATATAATCATGTAAGAATTTACTATCTATAAAGGTCTTACAAAGCAATGCTTGTATTGTCAGTGACTACATAGAACGGATTTTAATAAATACATCTCTTCACGCTTCTGCAAAACTACAGGCAGGAAAGCAAGAAGCAACAAAGCAGCCAAATGCTTTTGTACCTTTCAAAAAGCTATTCAAACTCTCAGGATGCTAAAACTTAAATCTCCCTTATCACACAGGGAACTCACCCAACATTCAGTTAACAACTTCTCACCAAAGAGCAAAACTTAATATTCCTTCCTCTTTCCCCACTTGCCACCAAGCTGTAACTCCTGCTGAGAAGTCCCAGACGTTGCTTTGCTTCAGACAAGGAAGTTAAGATCTGCTTCCACTCGTCAGCCTGTGTGCTTAATAAGGACATTCGTAGCAAGAGTTACATCACTGCCATACAATCGTGGGTTATTTCTGCTGAAGACTGGGGAAGAAGTCAAGCACCAAGAGCTTCAGCCCTAAGAGAGATGTTGTGTTGGCCCTAAGAACCTAGCGGATAACGGCTGTTTTTATGCAAGTTTACAAAGCAAGCATTCATTCAGCTTGAGGAGTATATACAAAACAGTTCCTAGATACCAATGATTTTAGAAACATTATGGAGTTAGCAACCACTAAATACATTCTTTTTTTAAAAGGAATACTTTACAAAATTAAGGGCAATGCTTCACTGAAATAACTTAGTTTTAAAAATTTGCATCTTGAAAGAACTATACGGTTAAAGTCCTCAGCAGTTTTTGTTTTGCTTTTAAGAGTCTTTTAGGCATCATAGTTATACCATGGGGATAACTGTTTCTGAAAGGAACCTCCAAAAGTCCTTACCTTATCACAAAACATGTGCTTAATAAATCTTTCGACAAAAACATTAGATTTTTTTTTCAAAAATCTTCAACAGTAACATTTTAAACTGAAAAAAAAGCCACCACTAAAACACTACATAAAATTCAGACCTTCAGTACCAACTGCATTTGGTAGACAGTCAGAAGGTAAGTGGTTCTCCACATACCCCATTATTGTTAAATGGGTGAAGTTGGCAAAGTCAGCATGTTTTGTAAGTATTAAACACTTCAAAATCCAATTGATTTATCTATTGTACAATTTGAAAAAAAATCAATTTAACTATAAATAAAATATTCTGTTAGTCAGAGTCAAGATACAAAGGTGTTTAGGTAAGTCTGGCCATAGTAGCAAGACACATCCACCAAGCAACCTGCTATAATACATAACCACAGCTAAGATACAAAAGAATCCTTCTACCTGCAGTCCCTGCAAACAGAACAATGCTCACAGCAGTTTTTAAACTCCAGCATATTAAATCTCACCATATTGGGGTATTTCTGTTGACTTCAAAAACACCTATGAACATATACATACTTGGAGGCATCTTAGTAACGTATATTTAAGGACTATGTTGATTCTTGAAAACTCCCACACTTGGCACATATTTCACCATAACACTTCAGGAAAATCAGCCTCCAAGAATACTTTCATTATTTTAAATTTGAATAGCTTCAATGAGAAACATCAAATATTGTCATTTTAGGAGAAATCAGAGAATTCGAATAATATGCTTATGGATGCAAAATTTTTGTATTAATCTCTCTGCTAAGCACTGTATTTCAGGAGAGCTTTGAAAGCAGAAAGGAGTGCACACCCTGCATGTTCCTCCCTCCCTGCACGGCGCTCAGCCCCTCTGGCCCTGCTCGGAGCTCTCAGGCTTAGTCCTACGTGTAGCTCCAAAGCACGCGCACTGCACGCGGTTCTTAGCAATCCGGCTTGCACCCGGAGAACAGAGCAAGGCAGCTCTGGATCACAGTTCAGAAACTTCACTTGCTTCCACAGGGTGCAGAAGCAAAGTTAAATATGGACTTAATGACACGAGTGGATGCGTCGCCAGCACAACGTCTAGCGAAGGCTGGAATTGGTCTTACCAAACACTAGAACTCCAGTCTTTCAAAGACTTAACGACCAATTTAACAACTATTGTTTTTTAGGCTTCCCCTTGCATATGATTCACCTGTCATCTCCAGTAATCAACATTCAGTCTCTTTGAGTCTTATTTTAGGACTTGAGTCCTCATCATCCCTGTTGAAGAGCTATTACTGACAACGCAAGTGGGTATTTTCTATAAGAAAAGAACACTATTTTAAGAAAAGCTATTTATGGTGGCAGTTAAGTAGTAAATATAGCAAGCATGTTATTTAACGGAAGCCTGGGGAACTAAATGTTGAAGCATATTAAATCTCAATCCATTAAGTTATTAATGGTTATAAACAATTATCACTTGCTTTTGCAAGAGCAAGAAAAGTCTTTCGTATACTCAAAAGTTTGTGATACACAAATGCAAAATATGGCTTTGTTACTTATTTTTCTCGTGAAAAGTTTCATTCTCACAAAAGTTATTCAGACCACTTGTGTCTAAATGTCCTTAAGAGCATTTTTAGTTAAGCATTTAAAAAAGGAGGGGAAGAGAAAGACAAGGTAGGAAAGGGGAAAACTACACAATGCCTTATATATAATAAAAAGCCTATCTCTCCCAAATTCTAAGATGTCTAGAAAAAATATTTCTAAAAATATAAAAATGTAATGCCTTATTTTTAACTGTTTTATAAATGATGATCCAGTTGCATAGTAAAATACTCAGCACTATATTTCAATGTATTTCTGACATTATTTTATCTACACTTTTTTCAGTATTAGGTAACACGCAATATGGGAGCTACAGTCATCATGATTTCTATCTCTTCTGAAAGTATATTAGAGCTGCTGCTGCTGCCGCCGCCGCCTTCCTAAACTATTAGGATGTTTGCATTTACGTGCCATACCACAACTGAGCTCTGCTCAGCATTCAAAGAACTTAATACCTACATAACTTATCATCTTGCCATTTTCAAGTATAGTGAAAGACCTTTGCAAGATCTTGTAAAAAATAAAAAAATAAAAAAAAAATAAAAAAAAAATCCTGTAGAGAAAGTGCTTTCTACAGAAATGAGAATCACTTCCAAAAAATTAGTCAAGATTACATAACAGATTGTTATTTGCACCTTAATCAGGTTTGAAAAATGCTAGCCTACCTTATTACAGTGAAACTTACTGCTAAAAACATCAAAGCAGCTCTGTGCACATCTTCTGAAGAGGGAATTAATGAGATTTTTTTTTTTTTTTTTTAAAGAAAATAAGAATGCTGAAGTACTCCCCAGAAACAGAAGGAAGTAGTTTAATATCTAAGTTCTCAATTGAAGATAAATGATTAATGAGATTCACGGCAACTCTAGCCAGCCCCCAGCCCCAGCCAGCACTGGGGGCTCCAATTAAGAGAGCCTGATAGGATTTTTAGGCTAAGCACGTTAGCAAGTTAACTCTCCTGTATATTCCACTGAAGCAAAGCTTTTCTAAAACATCATCTGAAAGACGCTCTTGTGAAATGGTTGTTTTAAGGGACCCTCTCTGCAAAGGCTCCGTCTACACAAACGCAAGAAGGAACTCTCCAAAGTGATGGTTTCCCTCCTCCCCCAAAGCTTCAGGAGGTAAAACCCTAAACGCCTGTGTAACCCGACCATGTTAATGTTGTTATAGCTAGAATCTCAGCAGTCAGTTTATGACAAGCAAGAGCAACAGGTGTAGGTAAAACCAGACCCCTATACTGAGACAAAGCCTGGCTGCAAGTTGGCTGTAACATACCAAAATTAAGAGCAAGCTACAGAGTAAAGTCATCTGGACTTGAAATCCAACTGAGGGCCCAGCGAGAAGGACACAGTGAAGGTACACTTGGGTGCAATTCCATGCTGGTGATTTTTCTTCCTTGTTTTAATGTAAGCAGCTATGCTTAGAGCAGATTTTAAACCAGGAGTTGCATATCCAACGACACACACAATTCAAAACTCAAGTGACTGTTTGCACATTTGTACACGTACTTACAGAAACTTAGTGATAAGTATTTACATATTCGGAACAACGCTTCATTTTAACAGTTGAAGTACTTTAACACATGATAAGCGACTACAAAGAACGCATAAAGGGATCACAGAGTTTCCACGAGCATAATAACATATGTTTTAAAGTGCTTTCTGGGTGCTTCAAATTAAATCCTTTCAGTAAAAGCTTCTACATAGTAGTGCCGTTCCAGTCATTACAAAATCATTTCAATCACTTCTCTTCAGGTGCACTGTGAACTCAAGAAAAATGACGACATCATTGACATTAAAGGTTTTAGCCCTACCAACATGAACAAATACATTGCTTAGGTTTCAGATGCAGTTCTCAAATGCTTTGGTTTATCATAATTTGGGATAAACATTTGCTAGAACAGAGATTGCACCTCTCCACTCAAACGTTTCTGCTAAAAAAATACCCCAACATAAATTGACAGTATTCTTTGGTAAAAACAGGACATTTCACCAATTTGTATATAAGTACTTATTAAAAAAAAAAGTCTAAGAGTGAACAAATGCTGCAGCTGTACTGTCAATTTACAGGAATTAACAACCATTCCTAACTCAACGGGGAATATCAGAATATTAAACTTACCAACAATCTATATAACCAGCTGAAACACTTTCAGCAACCACTATAGGGCATCAAGATTGTTTTGAAACATTTCCTTCCCAATACTTATCCTTTACACTGCAAAAACTGCCCAAGGTTCTATGCCTGCAGACAAGTCCATTGCTTTGCAGCGGCCACAGCAGCATTGCTCAGTGGTGCACGTGGTGATGCTCCTGATAAGCAGTGTAACATGGACCAGGAATACGGCGTGCTGAACAACCAACGTTCAACTAAGTACTAGGAGAGCCTCTTAAAAATGCAGTTAACTGCTACAAGTCAGGTGAATATATAAAAACAGAGCAGATATACAAGTATAACACTGAACATACTGTACTTTATTAGCACAAAAAGCCAGAACAAGGCACAGCAAGCAGAAAAATACATCAAGAGAAGGGTTAGTGTAGAGTACAAGAGCAACGTTTATTGTACTTGCAGCCAAGGTGTTCCCTACCTCGCACAGGTCGCCGCCAGGGAGAAGGAAGTTATTACACACTGTAGCAGCTGGTAAAGAAACTAGGGAGCACTCAAAACTGGTACAAAACAGTAACAGGGGACTGGGCATTCCAACAAAATTTTAGTGCAAATGTGTCTAGACAGAACTGTCTTAAAGTCCCATCTCTGATTAAATAAGTAAATAGAACTTAGAATTTTGTTTCTAAGTCACTTGTTGAAACTATAATCAGTGCATATTATTTCAAAAACATTTTCAAAAGCGCTAATGGCAAAAATATTTACAAATAAAGTGTAGCAGTACCTTTGAAACCTGACATCTATTTCAGACATCTGTCAGGTTTTGTATCCTGATTCTAATAATTCAACCACTGGTAACCTTCTCCATAAAAATATTAAATGACTTTTAATTATTAAACACTTTCTCTTCACCATTATGTTCGATTGCAAATTATAAGTAGTCAGGCCACCGATTTCTCTTTTAGAAAAAGCTAAAAAGCTTTTTTTTTCCTGGCAATAATCTAATTCTGTGTTTAAATTAATAATTCACACTGCAGGGTATTAAGTTGTCCATGACAGTGTTACTTTTGCTAACAATGCCACTTAAATCTCCAAGTGTTTTAAGCAGAATTACAGTACTGAGCAAGCATATTCAAGTCTTTGTGATTAGAAAACCTTATACACTGAAAAAAAGCACAAGTCATTCGTTAGCATTAAAACCCCATCAAGTCTCACTGGACTGCAGGATGTCCCTGCTTCTAACAAACTGTTCTGCATTTTGCAGAAGAAAATACTCTTTCCCTATTTTCTGGAAATTTATATTTCTGAGCTAAATCAGTACTTTGAGTAGCAGAAAGGTAGTGAGAAGATTCTTTAAAAAAATACTTCAAATATTAGCAAAAATGCTCCTCTAATAACGTCTTTATTAGCCTAGCATGAATGCCCCATGGAAAATGCCTCATAGTTTCTTCATCCAATTACTACAGCTATAAAAGGGAAACAAAATATTTAGAAATTAGCAAAAATGCTTTAATTAGGCCTAAATGAAAGACATGCAGAATTGTGTCTGCTTATTGTTTCCAAGAGGCATCACAATTTAGTCTGATTAACAGCAGGCAGCATCTGACAGGATACTAACACTGAGCTTAAATAGGATATTGCAAAAAAGCTAGACGTCGTTGGTGCACTTGCTGCAGTTAAACTGTAACACACACACACACAAAAAAAAAGCGTATTCTGTGAGCTTATTGGGGACTCCGGGTTCCTTTTACTTGGTTTTAATCGGTTCCCGCTCCAACCATCGCACCCTGACTTTTTGCTTATAGTGATACTCCTTTAGAAAGTCTTGCAACATTGAAGGTAAAGGAAGGTCATCGATTCCGTCGTACGTAGTGCACCTGCAGATCACCGCCCGGCAGATGTACTGCAGGCTGAAAGGGAAGGTCCTGTTCAGGGACACAGTGAGTAAGGGTTCAAAGAACATGCAAGAGCTGGGGTCCTTGTAGTGCTCTAGGAGCCCCGTGACCGTGGAGGAGTGGAACACGCAGGGGTCGTGGGCATCAAAGCTGAAGTTGTGGTTCCACTGCTCGATGCGCGCGTGCAGGGAGCGGTTGTAGCGGCGGAAGCTCACCGAGAAGAGGTAGTCCTCCTGCGCGGAGTCCCTGAGCAGGAAGGTGCCCTCGGGCTTGCCCTCCAGAAGCGCTTCCGCCTCGTAGCGGTCCATGACGCCCCAGTAGCAGGGGTTCCCCGTGATCTGGAGCAGGTCTGGCACAAGGCAGTGGATATAATCGATCTGCGTGTGCACTTTCCAAGCCCCTTGCCTGCTGACGTGGCCGTGGCTCTCTCCCGACGCCTGGCGCTGCTTCTGTCTGCGCGACTGCAGGCAGAGCGTCGTCGTGTCCTCTTCCGAGTCGCAGGTTCCTGGTGGTGGCACATTTCTGTCCCCAGTCAGCTCAGTCATACCAGGGGCTAACTTTGGTCCTAGTTTATATAATGGATTAACCTGTGCTGTAGCTTCAAAAGTGTGTATTTGGGCATTGGGAGGGGGGTCAACCCCTTCTTCAATACTAAGTCTACGTCTCTCTCTGAGTCTATCCTCTTCATCCTCTGTAGAGACCAAGGAAGGATCAAACGTATCAAAAAAGGTTGAATGTGGACTCACAGGAGCTGTGTGTTGCTTAATGAGATGCCACTTCTGAGCCAGATCTGAGCCTGCAGGAAAAGGGCATTTCTCAAGCATTAGTTCAGAGAGATGGATTTTTCTTTTGTTAGAAAACAGAGGTTTGGACTGTTTGCTGTAAGTTCTCATGGGAAAACACAAACCAACAGTATCTTGTAGACGCTGCCGCAGAGAACGGCTCCCTACTGTCCTGTTTGACACCGTATCCATATCATGGACGGAACTCACCCCATACCTTCTCTCCCTCCTCTGCAAACCACTTCGTGTTCTGCCAAACCTCTTCTCAGTATCCAAGGAGCTCTGCGTTTTGGTAGAGCAGGAATGTTTCTTCTTCCCACCCCAAGGAGCATGCCGAGAGTAAGAGTCCCTTCGAGCAAGTCTAGCCCCTGTGGTGACACACGAGTCGTTCTCTTTCTCAATGCTTATTTCAACTATCTGAGGAATTTCAGTGACACAGTTTGGGTTTCGCCTTGCTGAATTCTTTGAAGGGCTCAAGCCTAATTGCAAAGCAATGTTTTCTCTCAGAGGGCTGCTGGGTTGCTGTTGATCCACATCAGTTATCTGGACAGCTTTCTCTTTAACTGATGAGCAACTGCCGGAGTTCACAAGTATGTTTTCATTTTGGCTTCCACCTTCATGACTGAAGAGGTTCTGGCATCTGTATTTGAAGTTGTTCCACATCTTTCCCACTTTATCCATGGATTAGATGATCTGAATTCAAGAGGAGAACAAATATGAAAATACATCCTCAGTTATCAATTACTGACACACAGTTTTCTTAATCAAATCTACATTTGAAAAAAAAAGTGTCCTAGTCTTTGTGTTATGTAGCATCAACGTGCATCACATAACGTCATTTGGACGCGTAGAAAACCAGTATGAAGAAAACGTTTGGGAAATTATATCTTATTTAAGAACAGGCTCTCCCATTACTCTACAGGATCATTAAAAAATGTCATTAGGACTGCACTGTATTTGATGGACACTCTGGATTACACAGTCATAAGCTTTTCATTTTAGGTGTCATACGTACAGTATGGCTCCCTGATGGGCCTCCAGGGAGCAGCAGTAAAACAAGCCCTGAAAAAGAACAATTCAGACCACCTCAAACTAGGAGAGCAATTAGTGAAACCCAACAAGCTCCTTGCAAATTTTCCCTATGCACCATCTAAAAGTGAAAGCTCCAGCCAACAGGCCATGCAGGTTTCAAACTATATCTGACAAGGGTGGGAGGACAGCAGGGGGATGGCACTACAAATGAGGCATTTGAGAAGAGGAAAGGCAGAAAAAAAAGGAGGCGACTAAAGACAGCAAAATACCAGAAAGACTTTATCGCACATTAAAAGACATAGATATAAAATAAAAAAAAAAAAGAGCCTGGTGGTTCTTCTTAGTAAGTCGTGAGAGAGTCCAGGAAGCTGTTATATTTAGCCAGAACTTTTAAAAAGAAAGCAATTCTGCAGCAGAGACATGATGACAGTGATTCATGAAGAGAAGATACAGTAAAAAGATTAAAACATAAGCACTGTGTTTTGTGACTGCTACTTTAGAAACCAAGTTTGGCAATTTGAACAGGGCTGCCAAAACACAGGACTGCCCTAGGACACACAGAAACGGCCTAATTCCGTACTAAGAAAAAGTCAGGCTGTGCCAAGCTAAATTAGGTCTAATTAAGTTCTGAGAAAAGTGCTAAATTGATGAAGGAGTAAGACATGTCATCTTATTTAACCCTTAATGGAAACTGTGTTTTAGGGATATGTATTAATTGGAAGAAGCATTCCTCTGTTGCTGCAGTACTGCTCTGCACACAGCTAGAGTAACCTAATGCAGGGAGCAAGCCCACTGGGTCTCACGAGATTATCAGGAGGATTATAAAAAGGTAGACAGTACTCCAGAGTCCCCATCAAGAAGTCATTCAAGACATGAGCACAGCCATAAGCCCATGATTTTATCACAGTATCTACTCAGACTGAGAAAAAAATCAGCTTACATGAGAATCCTGATAAAGGGATCATGAAGGTGAACCACCATCTAGCTACTGTGAGAGTAGAAAGCAAGAGTAAAAAATTTTTTTTAAAATTCTTTCCCCTCCCTCCCTCCTCGGATGCTCCAACAAAAGCAGCAAGGCAGGCATCCATAACAATATGAAATAAAGCCTTAGAACCTTAGTGTGGGTCAGACAAGTAGATAAAAGGAGAAGGAGGGATTAAAGGAGAAGGAGAGGAATCAAATCTTCACATTCTCTGGTGAATGCTGGTACAGGTTACCTAAAACACAGAGCTAATAACGTGAGCAACAGGCAAGAAGTTATTAAAAGGGGAGACAATATTTAAAATAAGTTTTAGACAAAGAAAAATGTTATATTTAAAAGTCCTTCCAGAGTGCTGCGCAGATGGGCAAGTGTGCGCGAAGACATAAGCAATGTCCTTCAGATTCCTGAATTAGGCTTTTCTTTAGCAACTCCAGGCCAAGCTGGGGGAATATGGAGAGCCTGCTCTGAGCTGCAGAATGGGCTCAGCCCCATCCCCTACAGATCTGAAAGGGCCCTGCAACCGCCCTTACCCCATCACAACCACTGCATAGCTGTGGTGTCTCACACCACATCCACACTGACCAGGAGGCAGCCTGTGCCTGACAGCCACCAGCCTGCCCCTACAACATATATAAGGTCAAGCTTCATCCAGTTTTCTATCAAGCTATACATCCATTTGTTTCTTCTACACTACCCAGCCATCAAGATAAACAAGTTTAAATTATTTTTGCAACACCTACTAATGCTGTCAAATTCAGCAGTAAACTAGCAAAGAGGCTTAGCATTTTGGGGCTGAGGGACATAAAGGAAAAGACACTAGATAACAAAGATGAAAATCTTCATTCCCTTGGAGAATCAGGCTAAAACCAGCCAAAATCTTTGAGATAATCAACCAAAACTGCATTTCTGACCACAAAATTGCACACAATTTAATATAACATTTATTCTCAAGTTGCTCACTACTGCAGTTACTCTGGACACGTAGTTTAGAACATTTTTACACTGTTATAACGGTTGAAAGTCACCAAATTTACCCAAGAATCCAAAACACACACCAGCCCCTTTCCCCCTCTAATGCCCCAGATTTGGAACAGAACACAGGTTGCACTTTCCAAAAGTTTAAATTTAAAGGTTAACTGCTCTTTGGTCATACTCAAGAGAATTATGGATACCCCTCTTACCCAGCAAAGCATGTGAGTCACTGTAACTTGTCTTGAGAATATACCTCAACATGAGCCTGCTAGGTTCCGTCTCTGAGCCGTGGACAACATGACTCCTAAAAAAAAGGAGAAAAAGAGTATTATGGTAAGTTGTTAGAATACTTTTTCATTTAGATATTTAAAATTTATCACTGATATCAAAGGGCTTTTTATAACCAATCATAATTTAAACATGTACATAGAAAAGCCTACTCATTTTACATTTGCTCTGCCTATTAATATAAATGAAAATCTTCGTTTTAGTGCTCCATTACCACATTTGGGAGAGAATCCAGGGGAGGAGCAGGGAATGAAGCTCTTGAAAAAGAGGAGCAAAGCGGCAGCACCTGGATCAAAGTGCCAGGCACACGGCCCTTACTCAGGCCTGCAAGAGTTATCCACCCATGGTGGTGCCCAGTTCAGAGCGGTGGCTCCCAGGCTGCGGTTGGCAATGCCACAAGATCACCTCACGCTGCCTCTCCGCCTTGTTTCCAGCTGCCACCTCGCATCAAAAGGCAGCTAAAAATACCCACTTCTCTAATATTACTTTTCCAGGTAAGCAACTGCTGCAGTTGCCACCAGGATGGTATATGATTGTGGAGCAAGAGGAATATGAACCAGGATTCTAAAAATGGGAGAGTAAGTGCTTCGTTAAAATGAGTATGTGAGCACTTCCCTAAAAATAAGCACATTGTTTTGCAGAAATCCAAGAGCAGTTTAGGGATTTAACAGCATATGCCTACATCAGTATCAGAATTGTAGCTGGAACAGAAGGCTAACTTGCTTCTCAACCCAAGAGCAGTAAGGCAATAGAAAATGTTAAGTTATGCTGTTGATTTACATGTAAACGGAAAAATAATTTAACATGACATATATTTACAGGGATAAACAGCATGAAGATGACAAGTCTCATTCAGGCACTAGTGAATATTAGCAGCTAATTTTCCTAAACAGGAACTTCAAAGTAATAGCAGAAAAGTACTAAGCATTTTCCACTTCTACTCACCTGAGAAGCACTAAAAAAAGCTAAAATGCCCTTTAAGCCAAGCCCTATGATTACCATCAAACAGCTCCATAAAAGTAAGTCCCTTTCTAGAAAGCAGAGTTGCAAGTACAGAATCTTGGCATAAATTTAAAATTAAACCAAAAGCAAGAGAATTTCATTTCTGCAACTTCAACATTTACTGTATAACAGTTTCTTCTTTTCTATTATGTTGCTAGCAAGCCTACAATATACAAGACAATAAGCTCTATTATATTTGATTCAGAGAAAAGGTCTTCACAAAGCAAAGGAGATGCAAAGTTTCTAGAACCAGAACTATACACTTCTCAGTGAGCACTACACGTAATGCCAGGTCCCTCAGGCTTCCAAGGACATACCTTGGAGTGCAATTTGGAATTGCACTCCAGATAACCAGAAATGGTTTGGTTTTCCTGAGCATAGGTGGCAAAGGGGTTGCACACCAAGTATTTTGGCTAATGGTAAGTCTGAAAAGGATAGAGATTTTTCTTAAGTGTCAGACCAACCAGTGTCAGGCAATCTAATGATTTCCCCCTTGTTTAAATTAAAATGCAGCAGACTTACAGTTCAACAGATTTCTTGTTGCAGCACTAACGTTGATGTACAAGTTACTTCTGAAAAGGCCCTAAAGCCATCGTGATTTTTAGGAAGTAGCAATGCCAGTGGTTATTTTGCCCTAATAAAAAAAGGAAATTTACTTCCACCAAAAACCCCAAAGTGAATTAATCAATTTGTAAGGTTTTATTTTCATGAAAAGTTATGCTAATGTTCCCAAAACATCTCTTTTCAACTAAAAAAAAAAAAAAAAAAACTTCCTTTATAGCAGCCTAAATACTGTAAAACATACTATATCTCCAGAAACAGACTCAGCATACTTATTGCAAAAACAGTAGTCTATGAAGTTCATTATTTCGGTATTTTCACATTACGACAGCTTCAAAACACAGACAAACAGTTCCTGCAAGTGAAAATATCAAAGAGGTGAAGGGAGACAGGAAAATAATAATAATAATAATAAAATAAAAAAAAAACCCTACAAACAAGACAAGCCACAACCTCTGCTCCTTATGAAAAGTTTAATTCAAGGCTAGCGTGAGCACACGCACATACACAGGCCAGGCAGCCCCTTCAGTAACACTGTGGCACATCACCTCCGACCAGAGGTACAAGCAAAAGGAACACAGAGTCTGCACATCCGTTTGGATCATTCCTTCCTTTGAAAGGATTCGCTTAGCACTGACAAGAGAGGCTCAACTATTAAAGACCTTCCCTTCCCTGTCTGGCTGCAGGGGTCAGGGTCCTGTTTGCACCTTGCCAAATGCCACCAGCTACCGCTCCTGAAGAGCCACTAGTAGAGCCGCTCACACAAGGTCTCTTCAACCTTATCCAGGCAGAACCAGCAAGGTTCACTCATTTAAAGCAACCCACCTGAAAGGAAAAAAAGGATACTAAAGCTTACAAAGCTATTTCCTTCCTTCCTGCACACAATCCCAGAAATAAAGAATTACTGCTCTAGAGATAAATCAAACAGACAAATACACAGGCACATATATACACACATAAGGAATGGATAGGCTTAAATGGCAACATGCATTTCTCTACACACATACATAAGAAAGCAGCCACCCATGCACAGCCTGAAGAATTGGTCTTCAGAACTGGGGGCTGGAAGAGTTTGTTTGCTTGTTTATCTTAAGGACAAGCTGATGTACACAGGTTCCTCAAGGTTTCATGAAAGCCTCTGAGGACCAAAAAGTACTATTTTTTTTTCCTCCTCCTGCTAATTAGAAAATATGGACAGGACACTGTGCTATAATTCCCCTACCACACAAAATGGGCATAAATCAGCACCGCAACCAAAAGCGGTCTCAGCCTCTTCCCATGCAGACTACCTGCTGGTGTGGGGCAGTATCTACACTCCATATGACTGCTCAGTGAACCAGACCAAGGAACTGATCCAGATGAAAACAAATTGTCAGAAAAGGTACAAGTGTCAGCCACTTGCTCAGCGCGATTCAGCAGGACTCCTCCGCAAACACTGGCCCTTGTGCAAGGGGTCCCCATGCTGGTGAAGAGGCAGCCAGAGCAGGGCTGCTCCTTCCACAGCAGCACCAGCTTCTGCTGCTCAGGGTGCTCGCAAGTGCCTTCTGTACAGGAGAGTCAACTGAGGACGATATTTTTATCAAATACGCAGCTCCGGCTGCAAAAAAGGATGAAGACTGTATTTAAGCCATTTCTTTGGACGTTTACATTAAAAGTTCAGCCGCTGAAAATGTTTATTTCACAAATAAAACGCTGGTTGGCTGGAGGCGCCCTGCTAAAGCATATACCAAACGCTGCAAGTTTCAAGGACTAAGATTTGGCACAGTATCAAGTCAAAAGCCAACACTGCTATTCTGCCATTGCTCAAGTCCAGGGTGGGAAGTGACCTCGTCCCCCGCTCGTTAAAGGGTCAGGGGGCCCAAAGCAGTCCCAGCCCAGGCAGTGGGTGCTTGGCCAGATGCTTCCCCACCAGCTACATGCTGGTAACTGCAGTGCAAAGACACTGCTCCAAAGGCTTCCAAGCTGCAGGGCATGTGAAAATGGACTGTTTCAACACTTACATGTGCCACAGACTGTAAGACTTACAGAATGTCATACAGTTGCTATCCATTCTTTTCTGTTCACAAATTCCAGAATCTCTCAAAGAGAAAAATTCAGAAAAAGGGAATACACTGTTATCTCAAGACAAAGACAAATACTTCGGAAGCATTCTTTTCCCTTTATTTATAAAAGCCTTGCAGATAATATAACTAGTATTTCTCACTATATAAAGAATACTTGCAGAAACACATAGCAAGCCTAATTTTCACATATTAATAAAGTAATAATGCTGTACACATCTATGAAGAACTGCACTTACTGATAGATACAGCTAGCAGCAGAAGCTCTATAAAAATCTAGTAAATAAGGCATTTTGAGTAAATAATTCCAGGGAAAAGCATCACCCCTTAATCATTTAAACAGTATCCTGAGAGCCACTGGATGCAATGTGCAAATCTGCACAAGCAACATTAAATAGAAATAGATTTTCTTTTACAATGTCTGGATACACATAGGCAGGAAAGGGACAACTTTACCTTATAATTTGTTTTGACTTATGAAAGAAGCCCTAGTCTTGCGCTACTCTCTAAAGACAGTTCTTAGATCTAGCACTCCTTCTAGAAACAGGAACTACTGGAACTCCAAGACTTCAGGTCAAGCTAGAAGTAACTGTCTGAAAGTGATACCCTTTCAAACAGTGAACAATCTAGTAGAAAGAAATACTTCATTTTCTTTCAACAGAAACTTTAAAAACCTCCTTATAAAGGTCATTGTGAAGAAAAGTGATGAGAACCGAGATAAAACTCCCAATATGTCGTCACATTACTACACTCAATTTTGAATCTTCAGTGCTATATAAAGAGGTATTGCCAATGCATTACCTTATGACTTTTGACCAGTAGGGACCTCAAAAAGAAAATTCACATCCTTAAATATAGTGGAACAACAATTATCGCATGACTTATAATTTCTATAAGATCGCACAACAGCAATTTTAATGTAATCATCCCTCAGCATTGTATAAAAGGGGAAAAATAATAAAAACAGATAAAGCACTGTAAGCATAGTAAGGTGCCTGCAACAAAGAGCACTGTAGATGACTCACTAAAAGAGTGTCTTGCATTTAAGTCTCCTAGAGCATAAGCTGCCAGTATATTTTTTTAAGTTTGCGTGGGCAGAATAAACAGTTCCAGTGAGTGCTCCAGTCGAGCGTGGCAGCCCTCCTGGTGACCTCTGCAGAGCCATAACTATTCCGAGGAAAAGCGCCTCCAGGAGCTCTCCCAGAGCCAAACACAACTCCATTCTACATTTAGCAAGACTAAAGTATATCCTTCTCTAGCAAGTTCAAAAAAAGAAATAGGTCTGAAATTCATATAGAAAGTGATCCAACTCAAATATGATTCTGGGGAGTTTTCCCGAGGTAAGGAACAGCAGATGTCAGTATATGCAGCCTCACCAAATGCTAAGGGAATCGGAAGAGAAGACATAGATGTGACAGTGTCATACGGCAGGTCCCCGACTAGCTCAGCAGAAGCCGTCCATTTAAGACACTGAAAATTGGCTGTTTTGCAAGCAGAGAGGTCTTGTTTCAGAATCACCTCGCACTGTTTTTTCTTAGTCTAGGACTTCTCGCGTATTCTACATTATTCCTGGCCTCAGTAGCCCAATATCTCCTCCCCATCATCACCTCTACACTCTCCCCGACAGACTTACAAGCCCATCTCTAGCCCATGGAGCTCTTCCAAGCTCCTAGCTTCTTCTCATGTTTATTTTCTATCTGACCAAGCAAGAAAACAGATTTTCTAATATACACTGACTAGTTGCCACCACCTGAAGTGGATAAACACAAATTTCTATTTCTCTTCTAGTGAACGATCTATGGTGGTGACTAAATAGGCAAAAAGCAGCACTGACGTGCACAATTACAAGCTTTCTTAAAGAAAAAAAAGTCAATTTCACTGAAACTTGAAAGACTAAGAGGTTCACAACTTTCTAGAAGTTTGGAAACAGAAGCTTCCATGACAATCTAGGCTGTGATTTATTAGGAATCCCTATTTTGAGAGTCCACATTATCCTGAAGAATTGCTGCCTACACTTAAATTCCCTTGCACTATGACTTCCATTCAGAAATTCAGTTGTTCGATTCAAAAGTTTCTCCTGCAAGGAGTCTATATCCAATGAAGTGTTATGGACAGCATCACATGCACATCTGAAAGATAATGAAAATTCCATAACTAAGAGCAAGTTCTACTTTGCGGCAACACAAGTGACTTAGGGAAGAAAAATATGAAAAACATCCAACTCAAATTTATAGTAAGACTATATTAGTGAACGACCTCAAAAACTTGTGCAAACTCCTGTGTGTCACCGCAACACCTAAAATGAGATTAAGCTTTAAGATATTGGAGGAGGGGAGGAAGCGCTGGAAAGGCCTGATACTGCTTCCAGCTACAGATATACTCAATATCAAGTAGAAAAAATGGCCTGAAACGGACCTACAACTTTATAATATGCCCTTCAGAATTGGTGATCTAACTCCTTGTTTCTTCCATGCCAGAAGCTGCCCAAGTTAGTCTTGTCACTACAGTATGCTGCTGATTTTGAGTCTGTTTCTGTGTAAAAAAATGCACTTGCATAAAAGCAGCCTGCTGTATGAAACTGAGGGGTCAACCTGCAGCACAGCTGGCAAGCAAGGAGTTAAGACCCCACGCAGAGCCTCCTCCAGCTGCTGTCAGCAGTCAGGCTTGTCAGGAGGAGCTTCAGGCTGCCCTGACAAGACTAACTGGCAGCGAGCACCTCCTTCCTGGGCCAGGCAGGGGTAGGTAAAATATAAACCATTCAAAGACCACGGGGAAGGCGCTGCAAGGCTGCCAGGAGGTCTAGCCTGTTGCATGCTTTCACTTTGATCCCAGGCAGCTCCACCCTACCCCAGGCCCCGTTAGAGCTATCAGAAATACCTTCTCCGTGAAGCTTCCTAGCTGGAAGGATACTGCAGATCTCAGCCATGGGGCACTCACCAAAAACCTCCCACGTGGGTTTGTACTGCAGCACAGCCAAGCACAACCCCCCGAAGCATTAAATAGTTAAGGAATTGAAAGGGAGGTTTTCAAACAAAGCCCAAAGTTACGTTAAATGCATTACTATGACTTTAAAATTAAGGGCTTGTGCCTTAGGAAATGAAAAGTGACACTGGCCTGGAAAGGGCAATTTTGGCACAGAAAGTTTTCTGTGCCTTGCACATATAAAATATGTGCAAACATCTTTCAAATACAAAGCCAATTACATTGTGTCTTTAAGAGAAAAAAAAAAAATCTGGGATCTAGCTAGAAGGAGACTGGATGAACCACCTCAATCAGGACTTCCAGAAATACAGATACCCATTTTGACTTTCAATAGGAATCACGAGTTCAGTAAAATGTGATGCTCTCTGAAATCCTGCCCTGCCATTTGTTTGTAAGATCAAGAACAAGTCAAAAGTGCCTTAAGGCATTGACCTTAAAGGGTCAGCCTCTGAAGCAGGGAAGCTCCCATTGCTCCCCTTTTTTAAGTAGTAAAAGGAAAAGTACGTATCAATTTGTAGCTTTACCAGCAGAGTTTTATATTTTTAAACCAACAAGTGTCTAATTACACATACATCACATCAATACATCTTCGGTTTTTCATTTTTTGTGCCAGCAAGACAGTTTAAACATAAATATTGGAAAGCTGAAACTGCATTTCCTTAAAGCGAGCAGAGATTATATTTTGCCTCTGCCAAGTTTCATGTTTTAGTACTTTTATTTGACTTTTTAGTCAAGAATTCTAATGGCAGAGAGTAGGGCAGATATCTCCATAACTCAAATAGTTTCAGATTTCTGTTAAAAAAAGTCAGTTCTTGCACATAGTCTTAACTGAAAGCCCTTTCAAATAGAGAAGTATTAATGTTGAATTACAAAGTTCGTGAAAGCAGAGGTTGTAATGGAACTTTTGCACTAATAAACCAGTAGCATCACTGTTGAAATCCCTTGCAAGTAGCATGGAAGCTCTGTCTTTAATTGAGCACATTGTATAAACAACTGCACCATCCTCTTAGTTGCTAGTGATGTTAATCAGTACTAACACCAACATCTATTAGTAGCCCTTAAAAGGTAAAATGAGATTATAAATTAATAAGCTTAGAGTTACTGCTCTAACCAAAAAGAGTTGTTCAAAGTAGTAGCCAGGCAAAAGAACCACAGTCCTTTGCAGTATTTGTTGTCCTTTTGTATTTTAGGACCTTGCATAAACAAGACACTTATAATGATTTAGAGGCTCTTTTGATCTTTGCTTGTGAAGAACTAAAAAGACTTCCACATTTCTAACAGAAAAACAACATTGTTATTTTTCATGTTATGCAGAACAGGAGTGCTCATGATTTGAAACACAGAAGTGGTTAAATTTCAGGGTGCAGTACAGAAGAAGCAAAAAAGCTAACTCTTCTTTTTAGCCAAAGTGTAAGACTATCACTGTGCAAAAGACATGCATCAGGGAAAGAACAACTGCTGGTAAACAGGTCAGATTTGTCCTTCGTCTTAAGAAGCATCTGTTGCTTTATGATCCATTTCAACTGAGGAGTTACCCAGAACATAATTATGTTACTACATTAGCTGTAAGTAACTGGTTTCTATTTCATAATAACATTCAGGGAAGCAATAATTTTATCAAGATGCAGCTATACCTGTCTTCTTGGCCTTACGTAAGGCAATCAGGTACAGTAAAACTCTTCCAATAAAATTCTTATTCTGGCAGAGAGACATCTGTGTATGTTAACTGAGGGAGCCCCCACAGCATGAGTTTTTTAAGAAGCGTATGGGTTTGATTCGCTCCTATATACCCTGCAAATAAGTTATATAAATCCTTTGCTTTTGATGTCAACTATTTAAAGTTGTCAGCTATCTTCCCTGATGATTATTCTCATTTTTGCACCAAGATCTAGTCCTAGATTAGTAACCCGGTGTACAGCTACCGTACATTTCTCAAGATTAATATGAAAAAGTCCATCACAGTAGCTCATGAACAGCACTCCTCAGTGCTCACTCAGGTTTGAGACAGCACAAAGTATCCCATTTGCGACACAGGCATGGGTTTGAGAAACTCCAGGTTTGACCGAGAACAAAAAGCGGGAGTAGAAGCACCTCTATCAGCAACACTGAGCTCTTAGGGAGGGTTCAGACATTTCTGTGAAAGCTCAAACCCTCAGTTGTGAGGCCAAGCTCTCCTTATGCTAGGAAACCAGTGTTTTCTTAAATCAAAGTTGTTAACTGTGCAGCAAAAAGGTAGAAATGAAGCCCTGAAACGAGGCTCACCTAGGAAAATATTATTTTAATTTCAGAAAAAACGAATCTAGATTAAACATATAGAAAAAATAGAATTTAAAAAACAATCTACGAGCCATGTAACTGCCAAAAGGAAAAACTACTATAAAAAAATTAAGAATTAATTCCCTTTCATTTATCCGTAGGGAAGATTCATCTGTTACTTGAAACCAAACCACTTGCATAAGCATATTTAAGGAAATAGGAAAAAAACATACTGAAATCATTTATTGAAAAATAAGATGCTTAAGCATCCTGTGTGATGAAAAGAATTCGTCCTCGATTTAGAAAATACAAGTTTCCTCAATTTATCACCAGGACAGATAGAACAGTTTCCACATCTAGCTATTGTCACATAGCAGACAAATTCCTGAATGGAAAACGCACGGCATGATCACAAGAATGACAACTACAAAAATCTGTTTCTTATTAGTAAATGAAAACTAAGAAGTTTTCTGAAAATATCCTTAACGATCCACAAATTGAGCACATCAGAAAACATCAGATAGATCTGAAAGGGATGAATAATGAAACCGGTCTTGCAACTTTGTACAGATCTCAAACTCTTCTGCTACAGATGAGTCAAAGATTCTGGTTGGGCTGAAGGCAAGGAAAGTAGGAGAAAAAGCCCAGAACACTCTGACTAGCAATTGAGCTGGTCCCATAAGCACTGGGATCAGTGACAGAGGCATAGAGCACTAACTAGCAGGTAACTTAAAAATCAGTCATGATATTAAGAAAAACAACCAACCACACACACAAGATGCATCTTTATAAGAGCTCCAACAACCTGTCAGATCATAATTTTTCACCAAACTCTGTCTGTTCTCTGCTATATTGAACGAACACAGCAGAACTCCTGGTCAACAGTTCCAGTGAAGTTCATGCCGCTGCAGCAAGTTTTTCTGTTTCTAGTTCAGAGGAAGGAAGGGCGGTAAAGAGGAGGGCAATTAAGATTGAGGGAAGGTTATTTCATATAACTTCAAGCATCTACAAAATTGGCATGGACTTCTGCTAATTAAATTTGGAGAAAAAATTTGCTTTACAGAGCTTATAATTAAAAAAAAAAGAAAAAACAAAAAGAGCACTTAAAGCTCTACCATATCAACAGACAAAGCCATCTTTACGAGGGCTTGAGCTAGATACCTCAAAAGCAACAGTGGATATATCTTGAAGTTTTTCATTAATATTATCAACTTCGCCTAATGCTTCCCATTACCCTATCACATTCAGTGGCTTACTGCACCTTCCCCATTTGGGACTGATTTTATATACTGGGTAGCTGTCTCAAAAAATTTTTCAAAGTTGAGACTGTTCTAGGAAAATAAGCATCCAAAAAAGAAGTTGCATCCCACCTATCTTAAAAACAAACAAAAACCCTACCATCCTTATAGAAGTACAGATAAATTTAGTCGAGAGAAAAAAAAAAAAATCCTACAACTTTAGGTTCATGGTTTTAATCTTTCCAGATTTTGCCTGCTAAGTTCTCTAAGGACTCAGAACTGGGCCTTCTGGATGACCGCCACAGTAATGAGCTCTGCCCAAACGTACATACGCTGTTCTCACTCCCTCCAACCCACCCCTGCGGTATGGATATGAAGAGCAGAGTCCTTGCTACACTCAGTAAATGTCTTGGCTGAGCCACTGGCAATACAGGTCACAAAGACATCGCGGGCGAAGGTCACCCGTTGGTTGGGATGTGGAGGCACTGGGGAGCTCAAGGAAGAAGAAAGGAAAGAAAAGGAAGAACAAGCTCGTCGGTGAGCATGGAGGTGCCGCGTGCCAGGCCAAGGTCAAGGAGGCCTTGGTCCTCACGTGGCGGCTCCCGGCTTCCCTCCGCATGCGGTCCCACGACCTTCCTGCCCACAGCACCGCATCCCAGGCCCGCTGTGCTCCCAGCGGGACTTGCCAGGGAACCCTGCTGAGCACGCGGAGTGGGGACGGCCTCCAGGGCATTCCGCACAGAAACACCAGCATACACGAATTGAAAGTTTTCAAAATGGCAGCTGGATGAATTTTGGCAGATTATCATATAAAAATGAAACGCTACGTCTCTGCCAGGGATCATCCGCTGACAAATTTCAAGCGCGTGTTCCAGTTCAGAGGTACACTAGCATATTTCAAAGAAAAGCTGCCATAAAAGAATGGAACAAACCATTATTCTAGTTTTGTTTCTGGAAACAAATGAACAATTCTGGCTGAAAGCTTTAAACAAAATTAAATCCAAGGCAAAGATAAAGCATAAATTATGCCAGACCCAAAAGACTAGAGTTCAGCAAAGTTATAAACAACTGAATACAGCATCTTTTAAAATTTTCTAAGGCTTCCTATTTTTAATGGAAATAAGAGATGGGGAAAGAACACCAAGGGGAACAAGGACTCATGTATTAAATCCCATTCTCAGGTATGTACTTTGCTACAGCAGTTCACAGCAGTGCAACAAAATGAAACACTTTGGCAGCGATGCAGAACCACATCATTCAAACAGCCCATGTAAAGTTGGCAAACTGACAGATGAGCAACTAGATTCTTTGAGATTTGTGCAATGGCCAAGGTCACGTTCAGTGACATGAGTGAGAAACCGAACCTAGCAAACCAAGGGAAAAACCTACCTTCCTCTCTAAAAATTCCAACTATTCATTCGTTTACTGAGCACACAAAGACAATAAGAGATCAGGTAACACACCAGCCCTTTCTGCCATCTCCATTTCCTCCGGTCAACATCACTTCAAATTTGGCTCCTGTTGACCTCAGCAAGCCTCAGAGATACTGCACAGAACCTGGGGAGCTATTGGCACTCAATGATCCCGTCCATTCTAAGAACACTGAGTAGCAGAGGGGAGGACAGAACCTAGTGACACAGACACACGCAGAAGACAGGTAAGGCTTTCCTCCCTAGACTGTCTAAGAAAAGAACCCTACCACCATGGTAAAAACAAAGTGACCAGGAGCGTTTTCTTCATTCCCTGTTTTCAGATCAGCCCTGAATATCGTATTTAACTTCAAGTCATACGTAAATAAAAATAGGAACAGCCGTGGCCACCAGCTTTTGTACTTCCAGTTTCCATTTCTCAGTTTCCACTGTAGACAACTTAAAGCTTCTAGAAGTATCACAGAATTAAAAAGAATACACTACTTAGAGCCAAGCTACAATTGGAAGTACTCTTGCACATAGATAGGCCTAGTCCACAGCTATAATTTCTTCCAAATACTGGTTGACTGGTTTGTTGGGTTTGGATTTTTTGTATGGTTGGTTTGTTTACAAAGCAATTTGTGCATTTTGCTTTATTTTTCACGTTCACGTGGTTTCTGCCACACAGAAGTTGCAAGGGGTGGGAGACGCAGAGAGGTGCGAGTCTGCGCGGCACTGCCGGTCACGCGTCAGCCCAGCGAGGCCGCAACGCTTCAGCACCATCGCTAGTGGCTGTGGTGCCACCAGCAAGCCACAAGCATCAGCTCTGGGCCAGCCCTCCACACACACAGAGGACTTGACTCCCTCTCCTTCTCCCCTACCATTTTGCAAGACATTCCTCTGCTCCTGCTCCTCCTCACACACACTCGCCTCTACTTGCTTGCTGCCTACTCCCTCCCAAGCTTACAAAGACACAGCCCAGTCCCAGCTACGCATTGCCCAGGTATAACATTACATGTNTCCTCTGCTCCTGCTCCTCCTCACACACACTCGCCTCTACTTGCTTGCTGCCTACTCCCTCCCAAGTCCCAGCTACGCATTGCTCAGGTATAACATATTACATGTATGCCTGCAAGCCTTTCCGACTAGTAATCCTCTATAAGCATGTACACGAGCCCCAGTGTTAGCTCCTGCGTTACAAAGAGGCAGTTACAAATGCCATTTCACTACCTGTGCTGTGACAGGCGCCCCAGAATTCAGGTATGCATCTCCAAAGTCAAGAAGTCACCACCAAATAACTTCACTAAAGCTTCATAAGGCATTAGTGATACATGCACCTTCTAACAGAAGAATCTATTATCAATAACCTCTCAAAGATCACACCAAAATTTCCAAAAGCTGCTAGTGTACAATCCCTTCCCATCAGTAAGCTAAATATACGGGTCAATTCCAAAGTCAGAGAATGATGGTGGTAACAAATACATATGAACGATAAACAGATTAGGTAGCATGAGGCCTAATCATTGGATAGGTCTATAGTTAAAGGAATTGCAAATGGAGCTAAACTGTACCCTGTGCCAAAGAGAGCTTTGCATAAAGTCTTGTTCCCAATTTGGTTTCCCTCACTGTCCCAAATCCAACACCAGGCTCTTTGCCAACATCGCTGCAATGCCACCGTATGGGCTGTTAAAACTGAACCTGAGGGTTTCTGACAATGCAACAACTATGGTTAAGATCAAGGCTCCTTTTCCCTGTCTCAAACACAGCAACATTCAAGGTATTTATCTCTGGATCACTTCTTAGTCCTTATAAAAGGATTGCACACTGAGTTTCAGGAGAAGTTACTGAAGGAAAACACCCTTCAGAGCAGAGGCATCAGCTAACTACTGTTACATGCCATGCCACGGGTCAAGCGCATCTTCTTAGCGCTGCTCCTTCCTCCCAAGCCTCTCCAGGCTACCATGCACTGCTCACAAGACAGCAGGGCAAGAAAAGGCTACTAGGTAAGTAATCTAGAGGTATCTTCTCAAAACAACAATCGTTATTACCTTATTATTACCTTACTGTCCTCTCTGAATTTGGAATGAGTTGGAAAAAGGCACGGGACCCTACTTTACAGATGACATCCTCACTGTTGGCAGGAAGCTTGAAATTAAAAAAAACGTAAAATTTGATAGGAGCAATTTTGCAAGTTAGCTGTATCTCAATAACTTTCTCACTGTACTAAATCAAACTTCTATATCCTTGCACAATAGCTCACAGCAGATCTACAAATTAGTCAGTAACAAAAAGTTCTGAGAACCTTGCTAGTGCATACCCCTCTGACTTTGGCAGAAAACACGTTTCTGGACTCATTTTTTTTTGTTAAATTAATCTATAGTTACATTCTTCATAGAAAGACTGCTGGAAAAACTCAGATTGCTGGAAACATGAACTGTAATTACTGACCTTCATCAAGTCAGCCAATATTAAATTGCAAAGTAGTTTTTTTGGCATTAAAGCTATAACCTAATCGTACAAGGAGCAAGTTGGGAAGTAACAGAGCAAATGAAGTCCATTTGTGACAACTCCGAAAATGAGATATGAGCAGTGAATTTACAGGGAAAAGAAAAAAAAAAAGGTATCCTGAACATGAGTAACCATTCTCTAGATTTGCACTGTATGACAAAAAAGCCAAACTAATTCTTTCCACATCTCTGCTATGCCAAAGATTTGTCAAACATCAAGCATAATATTCAAACAGTGGGATATAATTCTATCAAATTTTGTAGTAATGAACAAACTGTAAACCACAGCTGCACCACATTTTTTCTGCTTACATAACAATGTTCTCTTTTCTCCAGAATGTCCAGGTTCACTTTATTCACTTTTGTTACTTGGGATTTGGACAGAAGAAAAATTTAAGTGCCTTTACATTTCTTGGCAAAACAAAAAATGCCACTACAGATGTTTCATTAAGACATTTGTGTGAAATTATACATGCCCTTGTCAAGTATGAAACTCTTACTTTAGGCTTTAAAGTAAATAAAGCAACTACACATGGGCAAACTGTTAGCAAGTCACTGTACTTCTCAGCAGTGTTAAAATGATTAGCTTATCACAGTACAAAATTAATTCAACTCTCAAATTTGAGAGAAGTTTAAGAATTATAGAATGAATTCATAGACTTAGTGAATCATTTTCAGTCTGTTTCTACTGCTGCCCAGTAGCAGCAAAATAGTTACCCACATAACAAACACTGCAATGTCATAATATTACATTTATTGAGCTTAGAAGCAAGAACTTTCAGAACTAAGACCACCACAGTCAGTCACTCGTTTCTTAAGATCAAGAAATGAAGTAGCATTATAAGTCTTTAGCTTGTCACCTATCATGCTCAACAAGGATGTATTTTCTCTTCAAATAAGCCAACTGGATTGCTGAAGAGGGATGTAATTTCTCCACAGTTGACTCCCAATGAGGATATCCAAACATCAGCTACACAAGAGGGGAAAATAAAAAAAAAAAAAAACCCAGACAAGTACAAGAGAAAACAAACCAACCCCACAGAGATCAGTAGTTTTGGGGAAGGGAAGACCCAAACAGTACAAAAAACACCGAGTTTACAAACTTTCAAACCATTTAAGTTAGCCTAGACCTAGGCATTGGAAACTAGTTTCTAGACCCAACCTGGAAACAAATTTCTAAGCTTAATTAATGAAAAGTCAGTTCTGACTGGCTTGCATACATTTCCTCTGGACTACAGCAGAAAAAAAAATGTCCTTTCAGCTCCAAATCCAAGTGTCATACTAAATCCCAAAACCTTAATCAAAAAATTAAGCCTTAATAAAAAAAATACAAAACGACAACTACCGCTTTTCAGAAACAAATAAGGCCCTTCACCTCTTACTTATTCTGTTCATGACTGGGTACTAGGCAAATATGAAAATAAAAGCTTGTTCAATGCTGCGGTCATCAGTCATCCACTCAAGCAACTCAGATTTAGCTGAGAGCATTACTTGACAGTCTTTGAGTTTTAGTCACACTCCTCCTGACAAAAAACATTAAAAATCCTTTAACAGATGCTTCACTCCCAAAGGAGTTTGAGAGAACAAAACCATGTCATATGCATATAGGACTGATACTCCCACTGACAAAAAATGCTAAAATCCTCCAACAGATGCTTCAAGCACCAAGGAACTTGAGAACAAAACCTTTCCATTTCTACAAAAAAATTAACACTGGTCAATTCAGACAGAGAAGGCAGTTTTCTCCCTTCTTACAGCACAATTATTTCAGTATTATAGAAATTAAAACTTCTAAGCTGACATTCACAGATTTTCCCTTTCCTGCTTCAGTAACAAGTATTTCAGCATGTCAATTTGCAAGAGCTCTTGCACTTATTCAAATAAATTGTGCTAGAATCCAACTCAATCAATATAAAGCAAGCACTAGTTTATAAACTACCTTGTTAATGTATAGAACTTTTAAAAACGTTAATTGATCCTGAAAACTGCTGCAAAATACTATATAAAAATAAGGAACTCAGTTTCACACAGATTTTAGCAGTGCACAATATATTAAACTTCCAAAATTTTCTCCAATCTCTTCAGATTTTCTCCAAAAATGTTTCATTGAATACCACTTCAAAAGGTAAAGTAGCTTATCAAAGGAAACTACCAACCAGGGTCATAATCCAACATGGTTTTCAGCATCTAAGGCAGGTGTTAAAAAAGACAAAAATTGGACAATTTTGTGAAATTAAAGTTCTTTTAGACCACCCTATAAACTAATAAAGTCACCAAGTCCCACCTTGGCCCGGTATGTCAGAGGGTGCACCCGGTTAAGGACCATTCAGATCCATATGTGCTGCATAGGAAAATACAAGGACAGGTGAAGTATTTAATAATACAAGTCCAATATCCTCTTCCTGTGTCAGTATTTTGCAATTTAGGCACTTTCAAACTCAGAGGTAAGTACCCTTGCATTCTCTAAGATCATATGAACAAGAACACACCTCCTAACAGACCCTGTTAACTTGCCTTACATCTGTGACTTCCAGCAAGAAAAGCGCTGCTGTCAAGTTTCTTGTCTTCCTTCAGAGACAAGACATCCAGATTTTAAGCAAGATATTTATAAAGCAATTTCTTTGGAAGATGAAGCACCCACACTTTAAAGATGCAACTGGCCTGATACTAAAACTTTAAATCCAATCCAACACATTTGTTGCCCATCTTTTAAGGAATGTCTAATGACGAAAACGGTGGAAGTCACCACCTACGCACCAACCAGAGCTTCCTGAAATGGCCAGAGAGACTAACAGCAGAAGCTCTGTTTGCTGAAGCCAAGGGACTCTTTTCTTACAGTAAGGGTGCAGTTAGATGAGACAGGCTTAAGGGATAACAAGTCACAGCAATCCGCAGGGGTAACATCCGATCACCTCTTTCCCTGGCACAGACTCTGGAACAGCCCACTCCTCGACCATCTCCTTGGCACCTCCGTTAGCTTGCCAAGGAGCAGAGCAAACCAGAGCGGCATCTCCCCTCCACTGAAGTCATCCTCTCTGCAGCCTCAGCTAAATGCTGCTTAAGTGGGTTACATGAAGGGGTTGAATAAGAAGTTGAGAAACTGCTTGGCAGCTTCAAAATACATAGTTATTCTCCCCTTCCAAGGAATGAGTAAGAACAATGAATGAGAAATGAGATCTCCCGAATCTAAAATACTGCAGGATACAAGTGAATGGAACCTTTTACTGAGCTAATTTTAAATGGAAAATGTGTTTTGATAAAATCACTGGGTTTACTATTCATCCAGCACATCTGAAGTACACATCAATTTTAAAAATGTTATTTGTGTATTTAATTGAATTATAATGCTTATCCAAGTGACGTGTAACAAGTTAAAAAAGACAACTCACTATTCCCTAACAGAAATGTGAACATAAAAGATCTGAGAAACAAAGCATGAATTAGGCGGTATAAATGCTTAACCACAGCTATCACACAAAGATACCAAGCCACCAAAGCCGACTGAAGATTAAAGATAATTTGTAAGCCAAGACTCATTCATTTTATGCATATGTTGTTTCAAAAGGCTAAGAATTCTCTTATTATATTAGTGGAATGATAAAATACTTCCTGCTCCAAAGGCCAGCCAAAATTTAAAAGTTCTTCAAAGCTTAAATTTAGTAAACGGGTTCCTCTCCTCTTCCATCAGCAAGTCAGGGAATGAATCAAGCTCTACCTCAAAGTCACACTGAAAAAAAAAAAAAAAAAAACCCAAATCCTAAAGCAGACAGGTATGAAAGTAGATGTACCTAAGCAGACAGAATTCAAGGCATTGAAAGTTAAAAATATTTCAGAGGCTGAGCTCATAGTGTTCAATTTCTTTTCAAGAAGCAGGGTATTCAGGAATCTGTCCTAATAGACACACTTTTATACAAAGTCTCATCTTATCTAGTCAAGTTTCTTGAAGAAGATTAAGTAAAACTGCTACAAACAATCTCTACCACCTAAATTTTACTGTTTGTTTTTAAGGCCAAATATTCTATGAGACCATCTTGATTAGCTTTTTATTGTCATTTTCATCAAGTCTACCTAATTCATTCAATTGCACTCCTGAGCTCCTATTAAGTTAATGGAATTATTTACAAGGTGCTAAGTACCAGGTCCTTTTATCCCAGAATTACAATTCTTAATCCTAGGATTAACATGTAAATTGAACTATGGGGCCCAAATGATTTCATCTACATATCAGACTGACTTTTGAATTACTAATTCATTCTGCAGAGGAAGAGCAGAATATATATATATCATTTTAAAATCTAATTTAGTATTATATTACTACCATATTTTCTTTTTTTTTTTTTTTTTTTTTTTGGGACAATCTCTGAAGCTCCACCTTGGTAAATACACTCCAATCAACTCCCTGAAGCACTTCCAAACAAAACAAAAACTTCAAGCTATAAGAAATTGGTGCCTGTAATAATAAGTTTGCAGTAATAAGCAATATAACAATATTCTAAGAATGCTCCACACACCTTCAAAAGGGATAGAAGCATGAATTATGAAAAGGTCTATATGTTAACACAAGGTTAAGTGGTACTCTGAAATTTAACTTATTACACATTGCACAGACCCAAACTTTCATATGATAACACCACATCAGCTGATAACATAGTATATAATCAAACAATATCCAGATAGTCAGGACAATGCCTTATATGGCATATATGGCGGCCCAAATATTACTTATCTGGGCAGCCACCATCTCCCTCCAGCTTCTTATCCCAATCTTTCAAAAAAGGGCTTTAAATGTTGTGCAGCTGTCCAGCATTAAGGCTGAAGAATTCAGTGACGATGGCTGTGTAGAAGTATAGGCAAGGAGGAATCCACCACCACGCTACCCAGGGATTTGTGACCAGATAGAGGCACAGAAGAGGCTCCCAGAAGAGGCAAATTACTTTAACAAAATATGGATAAGGCTTCAAGAGCAGATAAACCTGTAGAATTACTTTTTTTTTTTTTTCCCCCCTTTCCAGATAATTCTTCAAAGAAGTTTACACTATATAAACTATCACAGCCTATGCATAGCTACATTGAGTTTTAGCCAACCTCTCTTACAGCCAAAAATACCAAGCACCACCACGGCACACATACTCTTACTGAGACTTTCAGAAGGTCTGCATAATCTTAGAACCATGAAGTCAGTGAGCCATTTCGTGCTTCCTGAAACTAAACTGCACATTAGATGATTCACCAATTAGTGTATTCATGAAGATTTAAAAAAAGCAATCAAAATTTCATTTTTGTTGAAAATTTTAACAGAGATGTCCAGCCGTATGCATGGAAAGAGCATGTGGGTTTTTTTTTTTCCCCTTTAACTGAAGTAACAGCTATGTTAGGTGGTGAAAAATATTCAGTGTGTCAGAGTTAATTTATAGAGCTGACAAAGTATAAGGGCTCCAGGAGGTATAGCATACATTTACAAAAGTGTAAATATTATATTTTAACTAGATATAGCTCAGATTAAAATAAGCTCTCAAATAACCAAACCACAGAAACATGCATAGTTTTAGCGCACTTTATTTAAGAGATCCACTACACATCTGTTTCAGACTAACAGTATCGGAAAAGTTGATGATTCCTCCAAACTCCATGAATAGGGATGCACTTTTTAATCCTGGAAGATGATCTTGGAAGACAGTGGGCATCTCAATAGGGTGCCCATCATGACCACATGGAGGAGACGCACTCTACATCGCTCACTACCAACACGCAGAGGCCCTACTGAAGCCTCTAGGCACTGCCACAACATGAATAGGAAGTCCTCATTTCCCCTCACCTTTTACGAAACCAAGGAGAAAAAAGAAATCAGTCTAGAATAGAGAGCTATTTGCAAAGTACCTACCTACTCCATTTCAGGAATCAGTGTCTTCAGAGTTTATGCAAAGGCTTTTGTTATTGCTTTGGTTTTGGGGAGATTTTTTTGTTTGTTTTCATTCCACAAAGTCAGGCACACTTCAGCAATTTAAGCTTTTCAATGAAGAAAGCAGGGCCTTTCTTGGATTTTGCATTTGCTTTCTCTATTTACAACAGTGAATGAAACATCACTAATTGAATCTTAATACAATAGCCTTGCCTACTTTTAAAGCCATCCTAATCTCAGGAGGCCTCTAGTAAGAACTGGGCTATTTACGAACAGGGCAACACAGAACCAGGTTATTTACAAGTATTAACAGCAATCACCACTATCCTATATGTTTCCCCTTTATTGGGCTAAAATTCATTTCCTCCTGAACTTGAAAGTTAAGTAGGTTTAAACCTGACGAATGAGATCAGAAGAGCTCGTGGCAGACCACCTTGCACTATTAGTCCTTCAGGAAAACAGGTGAACTGCCGTGGATCCAGTTGAACAGTCACTTAGCTAGGACCTTGCCTCGGAGTGACAAGTTTCACAGGTTTCAAAGAAGATAAAAAAAAAAAGTGCTAATAGAATACATTTATTTTCGAATCCCTTCCATCTGCTCTCTCTCTCTCTCAGATGTACCTGCTACCATTAAAAACAAACAAAAGTTACAGAGGAGAAATTCTAGATATTCCTGCAAGGTCTAAAGCAGCCATTTTTCCAAGGCTCTTACATACATGAAGTCATGCCAACCTATTGCCTGGTACTCAGCTGTCTGAATTCACCTGTTCACTGTACTGCTAATATAACACAGAGTAGACAAAAAACATCTAGACCAATTGGAAAAAACAAGCAGCTCAACCTCTCACACTTCAGAAACGCTCTGAGACTTCAACTTCTCTTTCCTTGAAGTTTGCTTTGGACTGACAAACCATACCTCCTGAAAGAATAGTTAATTCACTCTACCATACCTATTAACATACCGAAAAACACAGGAGACAAAGTCAAACCAATTCTTATACAGGCCCTAACACTAGGGTTGTTGCTTTGATATCAGCTCTATTTAAATATCCTGGTTTATAGATTAACAACTGTCTGAATTAGGAGACTGCCAACTTGGAGACTTGCCTCCCAAAAACGATGCGTAGCCACGTGAGTCAGGCCCCAAGACTCCCAGGACACAACAAAGAAATTGTTCTGGTGTCATCCACAGGCACAGGGGAGAAAGAGCTACCAGACCTTCATCAATCCGATGAATTGCATTTTGGAGACATGATGTACTACATGGTCACTGGTGAGTGACACAATCCCAACTTCCCTTCTAGAAGTGGACTTGTGAAAGGACATTTTCCCCCACCAATAATTTGTTCAGGCTCAAAACTTCTGGTGCACGTAACTTGCCACCTCCATGCTGCACAAATACAATTTGTGGGCAAGAACACAGCTGGAAATACTCTTACAAAAAGGGTACTGCATTTAAGAATAATGTAACTAGCCAAGCTTACGTGAAGGGGAATTAGGAGCTACGTTATCACAGCTATGTTAAAAACAAAAGCACTTCCAGAAAGCCAGGCTGACACGGATTCAGTACTGAGGTTCACAGAGAAGGGTCTACCGCTTGATCAATCTCCTTCCAGTCTCAGGACATAAGGCACATGATATTAACAAAAGCAAAATTAAACTACTCTGCAGTTGCCTTTTGATTGCTAATGTACTTAATCATTTAAAATATTTGCCATGCTGCCTGCAATTGCAGAAGGGTCTCTACAGCCAGTCACCCAGAAATAAAGGCAGAAAAAAATGCCATAAAAGGAAACTGCTTGTCTCAAAGAGAAATTTAACTTTAAAGGAAAGAGCACACAAAGACATATTATAATATGAAAGTTCAAGAATACGGATCACTTCAACATACATGAAGTGTCTGCAGGATTCAGATACCCACGGAAGAAAGTAGTTTGCAGCTTTGTGCACAACCTTTTCAAGTATGAAAAAAAAGGTTTTCCACTCTGCTTTTAATATTCAGCACACATACCCAACTCACCTGTCTCCTAGAGGAGGCAAACCGACCCAATACGAGACCCAGTTGCCTTCCGTGCGGTTTGGAGGGGCCCACATTTATTTTCCAACGGGGTTATATAAACGCGAGCTCCGCGGGCACTTCCCAGCCTCACGTCTCGCTGCAAACGGCCCACTGGGGCCGCATCCCTCCCCGCGGGGCTGGAGCCCTCCCAGGGCTGCCGCGGGTCACCCGGCAGGGCCGCGAGCCGCGGCGCCGAGCACGGCCCGGGGGCTGCGGCGGACA